>JAWZYV010013355.1:0-230596 GCA_038373885.1 Cheiracanthium punctorium | reverse complement strand
CGAGATAGACTGCTGTAGCCAATCAGGAGCCTGCACGATGTCTGCGTACCTGGCGATATGTTCGCCATTGTAGCGGTCGTCTTTTTGTAACCCTACGCTAGCGGGACGGAATTTCCACGTGGCGGAAGGTTCGACGATGTTCTAGAACATTCGCCATTTTTCAGGAAGGTTGTAGCACTTGTACTTACGGGGACGAGACTTCGGTACATCATTGTGTGACGGCTAGCTAGGCCTGGGAGCAACTTCCACGTGGGAAATTAATGTTATCGTCCTTTAGCTCTCAAGATTAAAAAAAAAAATATTTTATAGTAGAAAGAAAATTTCCTTTTACAAGGAAAAAAAAATGGCTGAAACATTGGGGGATATGATAAATCAGAGAAAAAAAAGAAAATTTACAATTCTTTGTAGTATGTTAAATTTTAGAAAAATGGTGTGAACCTAAATTTTATAAAGGGGTGTCACTATGTGACATCCTCCCGCAAAACAGGGAAGAAGAAAAAAAACAACCAGCACCATGGGCTACAAAGGGAATTACAATGTCGACGGACAACTGTCGACCAAAGGAACAGATACAATACATATTTCATATATAAAAAATACAGACAGAGTTAAACAGTTGACGCACCTACAAATTGTGCGTATAACTTCAGAACACATTTGTTGCCTGGGAATAAAAAATTAAGAAAATTTACAATTCTTTGTAGTATGTTAAATTTTAGAAAAATGGTGTGAACCTAAATTTTATAAAGGGGTGTCACTATGTGACACTAATCTCTTGCTTTTATGTTACAAAATAGAAATCATGTGTTGCTGGTGTAAAATGCGCATATGGTTGATAAAATCTTATTGGAAAAATTAGCAGGCTGCTACAATTGCAGGTAATAGCATAAATTTCAAGCCTTCATGATAGCAACTTTTTTTTTAAATTTGACATTAAATTTATTAATAATTACGTATAATATGAATAATGTGCATACACTACTAACCTTTTTATTTGAAAATACAAAAATTATCTACACTATCGTACAAGATGGATAATCTAATTAATTATTTTTTTAATTAGTGCAAAAAAGTAGCTCCAATTTTCCTCAAAATTTAATGATTAGGATTTTATATTTCAATAACAAATTTAACATCTATTATAAAAATATGATAGAAAATTATTTAATTCGAAGAGAAATTTTTTAATAGAGTCTGAAAGGGTTAAAATACGATTACATGAATCATTTGCACTTTTTAATATTATTTTTATCCATCACTTTTTAGAAGTGCTAGTGATTTTTCTCTTTTGAAAACTTTTCCTTTAAAAGATGCGCATTTTGCACCACTTAACAAGTTGGCTTCCGAAGAGTCGAGTGATATATAAAGAATGCATATTTCTTTAGAATACATCTAAAAAAATGTCGGATTCCTTTCAACTAAACATTTAAAGTATAAAACTATCAGGCATACTAATAAATCTTCGAATGCTGATCTGATATTTTAATTTATTACTGTATGATTTGTTTCAGCATTTCAGATTTCAGATTTTTTTTCTGGTATATTTGTTGCGTAAGAACTTTAAGAACTGCCTTTGTACTCTCTTTTTTTTTTTTTTTTTAAACAGAGATACAGAAAAAGTACCGATACTTTTAAACTTTGTTGATACTCATGAAGCGAAAATGAACTTTGACTCAGTATAAAACGCAATAATTCCGGCAGCCAACATGTTGCAGTAATTTTTTTTCTTAAATTTTAAGAAGTCTGATACTTTATAGAGACATAAAGAGAAAGTTTCTCAATTTAATTCACAATCCTAATGTCACACATTCTGTGCTGTACCCCCAAAGAAATAAAGTGACATAGTCGAACCTAATTGATGACCAGAATATGATATTTTACATCAATAAGATTTTTAATGATGGCAGATAATATATTATCACATATCCACACATAAACAGTCTGAAATTCAATAGAGATTCTGTTTTTTTTTTTTTTTACACAGTAACAAAAGTAAACATTAAATCAGAACAGATCTAAACATTATTCTGTACATTAAAACAAAATAATACTTTCATTTATTTAATTCTTTTTCTTTTTTTGGGGGGGGGCGGTACACATTAAACTTCAAAAAAGTTTAAATACATGGATTTCAAAGTAAATTAACCATGATTTTAGGTAAAAAAAAAAAACATTTTTTTTATTGAGTAACTATCTTTTTATTCAGCGGGAGCACATCTGAAAAACTATGTTAATGAATAATCATAATGTAAAATAAAGCAGGCTAATTTTACAAACAGAAGTTGTTAAAATATATTTTGTGCCTATACACATTTTAAGAATTTTTAAAATATTTTTTTTAATTTTCATTTAAGAAAATTTTTCATATAGTAAGAGTATTACGGACAATTTTTTTTCTAAAACCAAGAGAGAAAAATGTCTGTAGTAATCAATTTTTGTAAAAAGTTACAAACCTAAAATTTAATCATATGAAAATCTAAAAGCTGAAATTAACAGAAATTGCTTTTTTTTAAATTCATTTTAAAGTTTTTGTACATTACATTTTAGAAAATAAAAATTATCCGAGCCTAGTCGTAAACAACGTCGTCGATTTCTTAAAAGTTGAAGATCAGTCGTTTAAAAAACTCTTTTCGATTTAGAACGAAACTGAAAAGTGGTAAACATTACATATGATATAATAAAGACACATAAAACATTATTTAATACGGCGGATTAATTAGTTAAAATTTTTTATTTGGGAATACCTTATTCCCCCGTACACGATATATATTTCGGTTACACACATAACCATCTTCAGTCGTTTCTGGAGCTCTCACTAATGGCGGCTTCTTTTTATATCTTCGTCGTTCTTCTTCTTGAAAGTTCGATGCATGACGTCGTCCCATGATTGGTCGATTGTATGAAGTGTATCGTTGATGCTGCCCTCTGTCGTCAATATTTCTAAGCTCTCACGAAGACGAAAAAACGAACATTTTAAAGACATTAACCTCCAGAAACAAAGTACCGCCCTAGCCCGTCTTGCTTTGAAAGAGCCCATTACCATTGATTTTAAAAATATTAAAAATATAGCCAACTTTAAAAAAAACTTTGCTGGACTCGTTGGTCATTGGTAAATGCGTTCATTTTGTGAGGGCTCTTCAAGTATTTTGCGCTTGTGTTTTTTAAAAATCTGACCTTCGGCAGCTTGCGTAAAAACAAGACTTACTAAGTGGTAAGTGTGTTATGTTAAATTAAAAATGTGTATTTCATTTCTATTTCTCTACCAAAAAACATGTTTCTTGTGGAGTTTAATTCAACGAGTGATTTCACCTCTCACAAAAACTGATCATTATGCACTCATTTTTCAACGAATAATTTCCATAGTCTATAGAAAAGTAACATTTCCTTGAATTTTTCTTCCCGAAATCTGAAGAACAGGAAAAAAAAAAAAAAAAAATTCGATGAATCTGAAGAAATTTTTTCAACTGAAAGGAGAAAAAAATAAATTCATATACGTCAAATAACGAAGATTTTTGGCGTGTCTGCTGCCAAAAAAATTTCCATGAGCTGAAGAAATAATTTTTGAAAGTGAGTCTTTACACAGTAATTTATTCCTCATTTCTCAACGAATCATTTCCTTACTCCTTGGAAACGTCACAATTCCTTTAATTCTTCTCGAAAATTTCAAGAAGAGGAAAAAATTTTCTCTTCGTTCAATCTGAAGTTTCTTCAGTTGACAGGAGGGGAATAACGGATATATAATCGGCTATAATTGGTCAAATAATCGGATATTTCTGCATCACTGCTGACAGTCAAATTTCCGTGAATTGAAGGAATAATTTTTGAGAGTGTACGAAACTTCGCTGTTCTATTTTTTTTTCTTTATCGCAAAGATTTTGGCATAATAAATTAAATCAGTTCATACTCTACTTAATGCTGCAACACTTGCTTTTGTGTATCATGGAGTGCTAAGCACTTCAGCAAAAGGTCCCCCTTTCCTCGGCAAACTCGAGTTATACTAGCCTGTCACAAAATAACCCCTTCATGGATCGATGCGCTCCAACCCCTCGGAACTTCTGAATACAATGTTCTCATTTGAGAAATGGGAGAAATAGAGAGGAAGCAGTGTATTGGGGTTGGGTGGATACGTCTCTGTTATCCGAGAATGTCTGAACCGTCAGAGCAAGTTTTAAAATTCTCACTTCTTTTATACGCTATACTAGTGGTAGCACCCAATAGAGGGTCGCGGCTATTTATCCGAAGAATTTGACTATCCGTGAGTGATACTCACGGATACTGGGGCCCTCCGAATAACATCGTGGTAGGGCCCCAGCTCTGACTACTACTTCGGGCAAAAAAAGCTTTTTACTAAAAGTATAGAAGAGGATTGGCGGGACATAGAACTGTATAAGCAAATTTGACTATCTCTTTAAAGTTTTACTAAACAAAAGTCATTTTTTTTAGCCACCACAAAATTGAGTCGCCTGATGAAGTACAAAATCTCGAGCATTCGCCTTAACATGACGCAAGTCCGAACAGCGAGCTCTGCAATGCTATATTAAGCGGCCACGTAGATTCACTTACCTCCTTCGAATGCGGGACCGCCTGCGGTCACGTGACACGCCTGAACCCTGGGCTCGGCAGAAGGACTGGATCCGGGTCTCGCACCACCCCGCACGCTCCAGAACAGCAGTTCCATGTTGCGCGTTGCATGTCTCGTCTTCCTTTCACCTTGCTGTTCCTTCGATACTTTCATTCATTCATACGTTACACGCATTCATACTAATATGTACATACACACCTACACATTCATACGTCACAAGCATTCATACAAATATATACATAGATACACCTATACATTCATACATCACAAACATTCGTACAAATATGTACGCAGATACACCTATACATTCATACGAGCACAGATAGATACACTCAGATATCCATATGCATTTGCGCATTACAAGCATTTACACAAGCATAAATACATACACATGTATTTACATGTTACAAACACCCATGCAAGCAGACGTACACACACCGGTTATCCATCTACATTTACACGTCACAGGACACATATACACGGATACTCATGCATTGCAAACATTCATGCAAGCAAACACACACTCACACACCACATATGCTCACGCTTTAGATACAAGCATTCATACGCATCACCTCATACATGTGAAAGCGTATATAATATGTACATTCACACATTCATACATACGCATATAGGCTCACTTCTTAGAACATGCAGGCACGCACTCCGTACACAACCAATTACACGCACACACAATCAAACATACGTACAACAATGCATACATGCATTTATACATTCGAATGTACACTCAAACATACACTTTCAGACACACTCGTACTTCCAAAAGTACGTAGGCACACGTACCCAAACACGCAATCAACACACATGTACACTGTGTTAGCATACATAGATATACATATAAAGCACAAACCTCCCTTAGCATATTCCCATTCAGGCATTTACACAAATAAAACTAAGCGCACTCGTGCCGAACTAATGAAGAAATGTTTAAAAAATATTGACATTACTCAAAAACACCTGACCGATTAACCGGAATGACTCCCCCATTTCTTAATGTTAAACTAATAACTTCACTCTTAAAATGTTTTGCCGCCCATCTACATTCGTACATACATAAATGATTATTTGTGAAGTATAAGAAAAGCAATGAACAGAACATCCCATAAGGTAATATTAGCTGCCCTATTTCCGTCTTGAACATCAAAGCTAAAATACTAGAAAAATGACATGATTCAAAATATAGATCATGCGCCTCTAGAAAATTTCAAAATACCCCATAGAATTTCTGATAGAACTTTGACTTACCAGTACATTTAGACTAAGTATTCTACTTGATTGCCAGTGAACAGTACCAAGTAGAGACATTTTCATACACCCCCCCTCCCCTTCGAAGTTAATATCATTACTTAAATTTAAAAGTGAATCTTATATAATTCTTAATATTTCACTATTTAAACTACTCATAAAAGTATACCCCCCCCACCTAAAAGCAGTCAAAAATGACCCATGTTTCCAATAGGAAACGACCACAGTTCAAGTTGTATACAATTTCTCTTCCCCATTTAAATGACTAATATCCTTTAACATTAGAAGACAAAATACGCAAAAAAAAAAAAAAACTAATTTAAAATAGGCCTGCATCCGAATTTGGCCTGTAAAAGGTTAATAAATGTCAGTGTGCTCATTCGACCTATCACTTCTGGAAATCCTATTTTAGCTAGAATTTACCTAGAATGCATGTTTGGCAGTTCCTAGTGAAAGTGAACCCACACCCTTGCTTATTCACTTCCAAATTCCTTTTCTTGAAGCCTGGCGTAATGATTGGACGAACCCTGAAAGGAATAAATTATCAATCATTTCATAACGTAATATCTATCGGTTCAGCTAAAATCGCTCCTCTTATTTTCACGTTTTAGAATGTGTATAATCGTCATTTCCCAAAAAAGGATCATTAACTTTCAATTCGTAGCGGGTCCCAAATATATATATTTTTTTCGCCTGAAAACGGGCGCCAACACAGCAAGCAAAGTTTTCATTTTTAACATTAAAAATATCTCGTTAACTAATTCCACTTAGACGAGATTTTTTTTTTTTTTAGATACTTTCCCAGAGAAAAAGCTACATTTTTCTAATGGATAGGAAGGAGGCACCGTACAAAAATTATTTTTGATATGCATAAAGCCCCTAGATTAGAAAAAAAAGATAATAGCATTAACAGCTATTTTGAAACACCTGGTAAATATTTTTTCTTAAAAAGCCGTTATAAGTGAACTCTACAGTAGAGACCTGCACGAGCTTTAAAACAGAGTCCCGGCCCGAACCCGACGATTCTTAAACCTGTAGGCCCGGTTCGGGCCCGTAACACATTTGAAACAAACATCACGTTCCGGCCCGACCCGTAGGGGCCCATAGTTAAGGAGTAAAAATTCGAAAACTCCAGAAATTAAAAAATATATATAAAGACGACCAAACAGATCGATTATTATTTTTCAGGCATTTTATACTGAGCAAGGTTATTAATATTAACTACTACGTTAAATTAATACTAATATTCAAAATAACAACCATGTATATAGATATATGTCATACTGTACGAAACATAACTATCAGCTCGGTCTGGCTGGTACAGAACTGGCTGGTACTGGCTGGAAAACAGACGGTTATGACATCCTTTTCTAAGTGCAACAAAATCTGAAAATTTTACCATGTCATAGTCTTTCAAAGGAAAAGGAGTAACAGCCTCACGATTCCACATTTTATTGCCTACGGAAGCCAATTTCTAAAAACTTTTTTTTCCAGGTTGCAGGAAGGGGGAAAAAAATTAACACTAGATACGAGTCCGGTTGCTGGTTTACTCTATAGTACAAGCTTACTGCAGCACTAACAAGAGCAGGGCCCGATTATGATCAATAAGGCCCCCCCCTCTATCAAATTTGTTTAATTTTTCATAAATTTTTGATATAAAAAAGAAAATTTCAGAACAGCATTTGAAACTGGGGACCCTTTCAAGCCGGGGGCCTTGGGCAAAGACCCGATTTGCCCATGCGATAACAAGGCCCTGAACAAGAGTGGCGCTCATACCCAGACTGTCTACGAGAAATCCGATCCGCTGACACAAACTTTGTATACAAGCTTATACACTGCTGGCCATCGTAAATGCAACACCCTGAAGGAAGCATGCAAATAATATGAAATTTACAACATGCATTAGCTGAGGTGAGATATGCAAATGATTAGTATTTCAGCGCAGACGCACATCAAGCGCGCCTGTGGCGCCACCTCAAAGCGCTATTTAAGGCTTGGAGATTTCGACGGTTTCAAGTACAGCAATTGTGTTTTTCTTGCTTTTTTTTCAAAAAAACGATAAATTATGCCTCGTAGGAAACAACGATCATCTTTTGATCAAGTATCCGAGTTTGACAGAGGAAGGATAGTGGCATACCGAGATGGTGGGTTATCTTTCAGGGAAATCGGTCGTCGTATTGGACGAAACCAAACAACTGTGATGCGGATATGTGATCGTTGGGTGCAGGAGGGTACGACGGACAGACGTGATCGACCGCATCGACCTCAGTGCACCACGTCACGTGATGACAGGCAGATTGTACGCATGGCAGTGACGGACCGCTCAGTCACATCACGAACCATATCACAGCAGATTCAGTCTGTAACGCATCATCCAGTGTCTGCGCGTACCATTCGACGTCGTTTACAGCAGAATGGTCTGTCCGCAAGACGTCCGTTGCTTTGTCTACCTCTGACGCGGAACCACAGACGTCTCCGCCGCCAATGGTGCGATGAAAGAAGGATGTGGACGACAGAATGGAATGAAATTCTCTTTACTGACGAGTCACGCTTCTGTATGCAACACCACGACGGTCGGATTCGAGTCTGGAGACACCGTGGAGAGAGGATGCTGAACAGTTGCATTATGCACCGTCACACTGGTCCTGCACCGGGTATTATGGTATGGGGCGGTATCGGATATCTCTCTCGCACTCCTCTAGTACGCATTGCCGGTACTTTAACCAGCCAGCGCTACATCTCCGAGGTGTTGGAGCCAGTTGTCCTTTCTTACCTTCAGGGCTTGCCAACAGCCATATTTCAGCAGGATAATGCACGGCCACACGTGGCACGCATTGTCCAAGGGTTCTTCGTCAATCACCAGATTGAATTGCTTCCCTGGCCGGCGCGCTCTCCGGATCTTTCGCCGATAGAAAACATGTGGTCCATGGTTGCTCAACGACTGACCCAGAGTTCATCCCCAGCTGTCACACCAGATCAACTTTGGCAACGTGTGGAAGCTACTTGGTCTGCTGTACCCCAAGAACACATTCAAAGTCTCTTTGAATCAATGCCGAGGCGTGTGGCAGCTGTGATCTCCAACAACGGCGGCTACTCTGGGTACTGATTTTGGCAGGAACCACGCTTCATAGAATGCTGTAAATTTAATCATTTGTTACTTGGTCAACATGTTATCTACACAATAAATTTTGTTGTGATATCTCTTGTTTTTCTTGGTGTTGCAATTTGGGTGGCCAGCAGTGCATTTCGCCCAACATATAATTGCATGGTATTGTCACCAAAAACGCACCTCTATGATCGATTTCGAAGCCATACCACGAATGGAAGTGATTAAAAAAAAATCTATCGCAAGATAAAAATTTACCTTCTTATTCAATCTTCAGGATCAACAGCTTCACATCATCACTTCTGGTAAATGCTTCTGAAAGTAAAACAGACTACGCATGCTTTGGATGAGCTATCTGCCATCCATCAAGACAAATTGCCGATGTATGTTGCGACTTCTCTCTGATTAACTCTACCTCAGACTAGTTACAGTTTACCTATAACTAATTTATTTTTCTATTAAGCTAGTTGGGGAGCTTTTCTGCCCAAAGAAAAATTCTTTTTATTTAAGTTTTGAAGTAGCGCAAAAGAGGGAATAAAAAACTTATATCCCTTTATAGCGGCAGGGACATAAAAGTAACATAAACACCCCCCTTACCTTTCAGGCCACGTAACCTCCGGAAAACGGAGTGACGAGAGGGGGTGGACTTACATGCCTCGTCTCGCTGTTCTTGCTGCAACCAAGATGACGATTTTTAGCAGACTGGCCCACAAGACGCACGCTGGGACGGTAGCTGGCATTCATGCTCTATGTTGGGACGAGTTGACTGACAAATCTTGATTAGATTCTCCTTTGGGAGGGGGGAGAGTGCTGTTTACCTGCAATAATAACAAATTTAAACGACTACTTTAAAAGGAAATTATTTAAAATCTCTAATTCAAAGAAAGTTCCGCAATCCGCAAAGGCAATCGAAATTGCAGATGCTATGAGCGTTTCACACATACTTCACACACACAAAAAGAAACCAACTTTTTTTCATGCAGCATGTAAAAGTAACTCAATTTATACCCGATTTAAAAAATCCAGTTACATCAATCAGTTAAGTAAAAATGACACTCTTTCTTGATAAAACATTTATTTGTGTTTTGAAAATATCACTATACACCTGTATTTAAAAAAGAAACTGATTTATTAAGTAAAGGCGCTCTTTAATAAATGTACTTCTAGCTTTACTAGTAATAAAGAAGAAGTGTTAAGTACAGTACAGACTTCCCGGAAAAAAATTCTTTAAATTAAGTTAGAGATTTATTGGGTTAATTAAGTGTCTTACGTGCAAATCAAACTGCATAACGAAGATCTTATAGAGCGTTTTTTTTTTTTTTTTTTTTTTTCTTTTTTTTTCTAAGTGAAGGAACTGCATTATTTTACATGTGTCTATTCTAAAAAAAGTTACTCCAACTGCCGCCGCCGCTGTCAAAAGCTTGTCATTCCATATCCTCGGAAACCGTAGGGATTCCGAGTTTCAACGAAAGGTGTCCACAGATTCGGAAAATTCCGTGGAAGACGGTAAGCTGATTTAAATTTCGAAATTTACAATTATTTTAGAGGATATTGATTAAAAACTGAAAATGTGAGCCTCATGATTGCCAGGTTTGGCAAATTTCGCCAGCATAAAATCCCTCAGGCTTTTGTAACAAATCAAAAAAGTATGCAGAATCGCGTGAAATCGACAAACATGAAGTAGAAAGACACCAATTTTACGCCCAAATCAAAGAGTACATGAAATAAATAAGTGTGTTACACAAAGTTCGCAATTTTCAAATAGTAAGTTCTCTTAGATAACAGAAGTTTAAAAAACTTGCCGAATATTATGCGACATATGCGAGATTTTTTTAACGTAGGTGCTACAGTGAAGAGCCTTTCCCAAAAATCGTAACTGATGGGGGATAGAGAACCAAAACGTTATTGTCACGTATCCTGCGTGATCTAGAAGAGAAAAAGAGACCCATAAACCATGGTCGATCCAGGAATTTCCCCCCCCAGTGTCCTATTTTTATGAAAATTACTTATTTTGGGGAATTTCAACACTTAATTTAGTGAATTTCAACCCTTATTTTTGTGAATTTTCATACACATTTTTAACAATAAAAGCCACCTTTTTGTTAAAATAATGATAAAACAGATTAAAATGTAGTGTAAACTGCCATTTAAGGGGGCGTTTTAATTGATTGTATTTTTGTGAAGGGGCCGTTTTAATCTGTTTTTTTTTTGCGAGAGGCCGGAAAACGGAGCCAATTTTCGTCTGCATCGACCCCTGCCCATAAAATTTTGTTTTCAAATACAACATTCATGAATATCTAAAAATCGATTTAAGATTTCGAATACAATCTTCCAAGTACGGTACACTTGAAAAAAGTGGAAGAATAGCCATTTTTCTTGAAAGGTAAGGTTGAAAGAAAAAAAAATGTATAAAATTTAGCTTTAAAGTTTAACAAATGGGAGTCCTATGTTTAGGCATTCAATAATTGTTGATAATTTGTTCGAATTCTATGTTAAAAAGAAAGACATAACCTTTCGGCACAGCTAATATGAAACTCACATTTTTGGATGGATTGAGAATTGGTAAAACAAATCCTTAGCACCGAAGAGTCATTCGATCGACCGCGATTTCTGGTAGGTAAATCGTGCAATGGCAACGCGTGACCTTTTTTAGATTTAGTATCATTTGGAGAACCTGCCTGTTGTTCTAAATTGATAGAGGAGAAAAATAGGAGATTTTCCAGCTATCCAAAATCTAAAGTCTCTCTCCGACAAGTGGTATCATTTCACTCACTCTGACGTAAAATGACTCACGTGTGTCCAGTACATGGGCGTCGCAAGCTATGGGACCGCAGGGTGCCCACCAATGTCAAGAGACGAAAATAGTATCATGAATAGCCTCACCGACATAAAAAAAGTCGCCCGTTTAGTGGCCATTTTCTTAATTTTAGTTGTCAAAATAGTAGCATTTTTGCATGATTTTGTAGCTGGAAGACATAAACAAACGTCATTTAGCTTCTTTTAAGGAAATATGAATAAAAGGATAAATTTAAAAAAATCATGTGTTGTATAACTGAGCATAAAGTACATTTATTTTTAGAGTACGATTAAGGATACAGATCAGAATGGTTGATGGACGACCCATTGTAACTTTGGAAAGAAAAGATAATCAACAAAAACCGAAATCTAATTTTTAAATGAGTCGCCTGAAGCTAAGTACAAGTAGGGAATAACTATAAAATAGTATGAAAAGGACGTTTTTAATTCAAAACTAGCTGCGTACCCATTCTTCGCATAGCAGGAAACGAAAATTTTCCTTACATATGCAAATCGAACTAAATCCTGTGATGTGAAATCTAGAAAAAAGCAAAATTATTTCACTCTGGACTTAAAAGTTTGCGTCATGAGTACTAACCTGGCATCATTGCAATATAATAAACTACGTCAGTGTCATTCGCGATCAAAAAATGGAAAAGCTTAACGGTTTGCAGAGAACTCTTTACTTTCAAAATGTCTTATTTCTACATCATATTGTTTTTTTAGGTTCAAGCTGTAGCATTAAATACCTCAGACACTACATAAAATTTATAACCGTTATTTTTAAATAGCTGCGCACCCGTCTTCATTCGGGAAGAAGCGAATATTTTATTAAAATCATATCTGCATATGAAAAAATAGAAGTTCATTTTTTTAAAAGTTCAAGGTAATCCCCTCCGTTGAAATTACTGCGGGATATACTAACGCAAAATAGAATTACTTATCGTTTAGTTGGTTGTAAGACAACCCTTGGAAAAATATAAACAGAACACTTTTAATTTCATGAATTACTTATTATAACGTGGTAGGTATATTGTGATTTATTCATAGTATCCTTACAAATCTGCTAATACTACCTATTACGTATATCAATACTATCTATCTTCGCTTCTCCCTCTTCAAGGTTCGATTAAAAGAAACAACTTAGATTAGTTGGCACAAATGGGACATTTTCAATGGAGATTATTTAGAATTTACGCATTTGCATAATCAATAATCATTTCACATAATGGTTGCCATTAAGGAAGCTCTCCACATATGTTTTATTTATGCACAGTTTTGCAAGATTGGCGTATTTAGCACCGCAAAACATTTCATCTCCGTGGGGGGAAATATCCAAGAAGTGAGAATTTAAATTTCCATGTATCCAATATAGGGATATCTTATAAATTCCCCATGGTTCTGTCTCCTGAAAAACATCAGACTGTGTAATCTCGAGGAGCTATTTAGAATCGCTTTAATTGTGACAGAACGCAGTTGCGGAGTTTGCAAATTTCACGCATATTTTAAATTTATGATGTCGCTGTTTAACTGCCGTAAAAGATACCCCGGTTGGTTGAGGGAGCTAATTTATATATTTCGCATAGTATTTTTCAAACGGTATCTTATTATAACTTACAAAGACGTTGAATTTTTTTTTTTTGTTTTGTTTTATAAAGGACCCGTATGAAAGAACGCAATCCAACGTTAAAATAAAACTACACTCGCAACATACATATTTTAGAAAACCTATTAACATTTTTACATAACCAACGGATTAAAGTGCCACTAATAATAATTGTGAATTACTTAGTTTATTTCTATAGAAAGTTTATCAAAATATCGCCACCTTCTGTTAAAAAAAGAGCAGGAATAAATGCGTTAAAATTGTGGAGTAAACGTATCGTAAAACGTTAACGTATCGTAAAGAATTTGACGTCATAGATCCTCACTTGCAAATTGAAAATCTGGTACACATTTAAAACCTCTATCGATAGGTTGAAAAAACCCTTTTTTTTAATCCTTTCTTGGCAGCGCAAGAAATTTATCTCGTGTCATGATTTATTAATGCAATGGCGAAAGCTGTCAGCGTTGATGGTATTTTATTCTAAACATTAGGTTGCATTAAAATTCGTAAAAAAGTCATCTAATTTACATAATTTTTTCGTTTTCATTTTAAAAGAGGGAGAAAAGAATGTTTCACGATTTGTCAAAATATCAAAAAGTTATGACGGATAGAATTCAAGATGCGACAGTTTTACAATTATTTTACGAAAAAATTCGCCAAAAGAGATGCTTAGTAAAAAAATTCCTAAAAAATGGTAAATCATGTAACGTATTAAGAACAAACTGTTTTTAAAAGAAAATTTTCTCCTCTATCCGATGATACAAATGCCGTTTTGCTGTGAGCGTAATTTCCGCCGTTATTATCAATTAGGTGAGAAAAAATGCCAAAAATTGCATAAAACATAAAATGAAAAAAATTCTAGGTCAAATTTTGAAAAAATCGCTTCGAAGTGCACAACTTCATGTTTAGAACTTCCAGAGTACCAAATTTGGTGTTTCTAGGCGTAGCCATTTGCCCGTAACGCCACCGACACACCCACACACACAGACATCTTTTATAATAAGTAGGGAAGATAGTCACCTTATCTTTAAATAAGAGCAAAAGTCGCCTTTTCAGCTGCCCGTAGACACCCTGGGACCGGATGATAGAAGAGCCTTAAAATTTTGCTAAAAAAGCTGTAACTACTAAGCAAAAAAATCTGATGTGGACTCCACATGACTTTCTTGCACGTCTATTGAATCAAAAATATTTTCGGCGCACTTCATTTAAACTTATTTTGTTTGGAAGCGATAAAATATTGCAATAATTTGATTGTGGCAACGCTACTCTGGGGCGATGTGCCAAGGATGGGGGATGCCTTGGTAGGAGGATTTTCTAAGGGGTTCTAACGCGTATTCATGTTACATCTGGAGAAAACCTACCAAAACTCCAGACCGTTAGATCGACAGCCGCGCGATGGGACCCGAACCCGGAACCCTTCACACTTCGGCCGTCTACCATTTTCAGTGGCAGAAACACTGTGCCATGGTGAGGCCCATATTGCAATAATTCTAAGGGTTAGAAATTTCTAGCCAAATATTTCCGCTATCGTTCAAGCTGGGTTCAATTTGAAAGATTTGTTTTTGGCACTTAATTGGGCGATATTTCGCCAAAAGCCGACAAGCTTGAGATTTTGGGGATTGCCAATGCAGTCATTGATCACAGACTTTCAATGAATTGAATGTATCCATACACCTTAATATATTTAAAGTTATTGGGGTGACCCTGCATATAAATGACACAGTCTATTTAATTAAAAAAAAAAGATGCACATTTAGATGTTACAATAGTTCTAAATACAAAATTTCAACATTCTATGGTTAAAAGTTTTTAGTTATGCGAAATGCAAAATTATTTTTAACGCCCAATTGGGTGATATTTCGTCAAAACTCCAAGGTCGATAAAAAATGGCAAGATTTTGGGCATGGACCCAACAATGACCGACTACAGACGTAATACATTAAAGATGTCCGTACACATTAATGTATTGAAATTCTTTTGGGTGGTCCTGTCAATAAACTCTCCAGTACATTGGAACCGAAATTCGAGATGCACAACTAGATGTTACAAAAATCTTACATGAAATTTCAACATTCTACGACTAATAGTTTTTGAGATATGAGAGTTAAATACACACACACGTACACCAAAAGAGGCAGGCTTGGCGACTTTTGGCGTAATTTTTGAGAGAGGCACGTGACCGTGGTCGGACCATTACCTTACTATAGAGTAGGGCGGTATTGTGCTTGAAATGCATGGACGTCTCTAAATCTGTCCTTGACCGTAATGTTTTAGAAATCTTTTAAGTGTTCCTGTAGAAGAACTATAAATAACAAAAGACACTTTTTTTCAATGGAGAAATTCATTTTGTAACCCTTAACAGCATATATCACTTCTGAGTCGTCTGAGTCGCCTACATATCTAAAATACGTTTAATGAATTTCTGCCCACAGAGTGTAATGTATTTAGAATCTTAGGGCGGCCCTGTAGATAAACTATCCAGTCGATTGGGAAAAAAAGGAGAGGTGCACAATTAGATGTTACAGCAATCCTAAATGTAAAATTTCATTATTCTACCACCGACAGTTTGAGATATGCGAGTTCCATACGTACGTGCAGACGGCATGGAAAAACTGGTCAAATAGACTCGCGGTCAGTGAAAATGAGTTGTAGAAGCATTTATATGAACAAGCATGTTAGCGTACGATGAGATGCATTGAAAAAAATTCTTAAAAGTAAAATTAGAGATAGTCAAAATCTGTTTTTTCTTCGAAATCTGGCTCCTTTTTTCGGGAAAATTTTTCGGGATCGCATTACTTCCTTATACTCCGTACAAGGAACTAAAAAGTGGTGACAATTGAACCCTCTTTGAATGATAGGTTTCAAAATGTTAAGAAAAAAACTGCAAATTGTACAGTGGCGTAGCCAGAAAAATTTTTTTAGGGGGCGGGCGTTAGGCAATGCCGTAATGAACAATCGTGTGGTCTGGAAATAGTAAGTCTCAAAAAGACCCTTTTTAAGGTGCATTGAGGCTCCTTATACAGGGCCAAAATGACAACTGGGCAACCCATGGCAGTGAACCTGGGCCCCGAGTTTAGGAGGTTGCATACATTCGAGAAAAGTGTACCCTAATTCGATTAACAGTGGAGATGATGCACCATTAACATTTGTTGCCACAGAGTCTCCTAATCTATTGCTAAAGAAAAATTATCGCATACTTCCACTGCACAAAAACATTTTCTCTTCTATTTTATATTTACAATAGTAAAAGGAAGTTATGCATAAAATATCTTTAAAATTTCTTGCTAAAAATTAAAAGATGAAAATATAAAGCCCTTCCTATTTTGTTACCCTGGTTCTCATCGGCAAGAATAAGGCTCTTTTTGAAAAGTTTAGGGGGGGCGGGGTTCTGACCCCCAAATCCAACCTCTCGCTACGTCACTGACATTGTGTATAATCACTCTGCGGTTCGATAATACAGTGGAACCAGCATAAATTGGTCACAAGCTGTTCCCTCGAAAAGTGTCCAAATTTTAGAGGTATGTTTCTATATTATGGATTCATTCCGTTCCCCCAGAAAAGTGTCCAACTTAGGTAGGTGTCCAGAATATGGAGGTTATCTAACTTGAGACGTCCCACTGTGCTAAGAGATTTTCTTTTGTTTTAAGTACATGAATAATTTTAAAGTGCACTTTAAACAACGACTGCATATAGAGCATAATGTATTGGAATTTTTTTTTTTTTTTCAGGAGCACCCAAAATAACTATAAATGCCACATGCACCAGTTTCAACAGCAATGCACGAGTTTCGTAGCAAACGATACATATTCACGGAAATTACAGCGCGGACGGACAAAAAGGCAAGCCAAAATCATGAGCTAAAACAATTTTCAACTACGCTGGGATGTTAAAAAGCATCCAATACACACAGAGAATTTCTTTTTACCATGAATTTCATTATTACTTGTCACATGGCGCCCATGACTGTTTGTAGGGGTGGGGGTAAATCAGTAGTCCCATCCACAAAAATTATATTTTGGTGTTGAACCACCTCTAAGTTATACCATTAAGTAAATCATTACGGTAGTACTATACATTTATCCTGGGAGCTAGGGAGGGGGGGGGGGCGGGCACGAATCATTCCTGCCCATAGATATAGGCGTCCATTGCTTGATACAGGAAGAAAAGATTGAGCATACGTGTCAAATGTTCTCATCTCTTGAAATGCATAATGACGGCAATCCTTATTAATATTAATTCTTTAGGGGATATTAAGTCTTTATATTAAATTATGTCCAGTCAGGAAAATATTAAGAAATAGAAGTCAAAGCCGTACGCAATTACAACGAGCGCTAGAAAAAACATTGTAGGAAAATATGTCAACAGTCAATGTATTTAATCTTCGCCCACTTAAAATAAATAACTTCATATTAAATTTGACCAAAATCTAATTTCATGCTCTTCGGGAAACTTTTTGCATTCGAACGATTTCATTCTATGTAAAAAATGTTGCCCTCTTATATCAATGCTTTATGCAGAGGATATCATTTTAATGAAACAAAAAGAATTACAATGTCATCTGGAAGTATGTTATCTAGAAAAATAGATTAAATGAATTGGAATCGCAACTTTCCCTTCAAAACCTGATAACCATGACTTCAATAGGACATTAATGTCAACTTGTGCGACAGCTCATTTTGTCACGCAAATGATTCACTTTTTTACTCTCTGAAATAAAATATGCTGAAAATAGCGAAATATCTTTAAAAATGAGGGAACGGGTGCATTGTCAGATTTTTAAAGGAGCGCAGATTATTTGTATTTTTATACATAAGAAAAATTGCATTCGGATAGTACAAACGATGTAGATATTATTACGCGGCGTTTCGAGCTTAACATGTTAACCTTTTTGGAGTCATGCGGGGTAAAATTTTTATCTTGGGGTGGTTTCTCGGAATTCTTAGAATCAGTGACTCAAAGAGCTGCATAACTATATAGTAAGATTATTAAGTAATATAGATGATATATTTTATAAGCTAACAAATAGTTGCCGATTATAATTTAACATATTGAATGCATGTACATCTGTGCTAGAAACGAAGCTAAAACCCGATGGGAGGGAGGAGGGAGAATTGAATTAAATACTATCAAAAAATATCTCCAGCAGAAAACAAACACTGAAATAATTCAAAATTAATAAACTAGCATTTCTCTTTATTATGAGTTAAATTAGTTAAAAGTCTGAAGAAAGTCTGGCAAAAAATAGCAAATTGCGCAGTACTAAAAAGCAGCAACTATGTTCAGTACAGAAGTATGAAAACAACTCAAAATGTCAGAACAAACATTCAAATCACCAACAATGTTTGAGTATAGACTACGCAAGAAGATTCCGTGACGCCAGATTGAATAGCTGCGTTTTCTGAGAACTGAATGGTTGAATCTACCGTATTTTTGCAGCCAAAGCCTTCCACTTTGAAAATCACAAGCGGCATTTACTGTAAAAGCACTTATTTTCGTAAGGCTTTAATTTTCGCGAGCCCGTTGTAATTGCGAAAATTAAAGCCATCAGAAATTCTTTTTTTCACTACAAATAATGCTAAGAAATCAGAAATTTTTCACTTCCTGATTTAATGTACAGCAGGCCCGCGCTGGCCAGGTCGACTGGTCGGCTATCGGCGAGGGCCCCCGTCCCAAGGGGGCGTCGGAGAGACATTCAAAAATAGATATACTACTTTATAATATGAGTAATATGATACATATGAGAGTAATTTGATTATTTTTTTCCTAGTAATCTTGCGCAGTGACAAAGCGGAGGATCCTAAAAACCCCGCAACTCAAGGGACCCGCTAAATTCCCCAGTAAGAGGAAGGGCTTGATTTCCGGGAGGGCATTCGGGGCAAACGCCCGGGCCCCAACAAAAAGGGGGCCCCAAATTGTTCTTCCAGTTTAAAAATTTGTAAATTTGAAAAAGTTTTCGAAAGAGAGGCCCCCCATTGGTGCTTCCGTCCAAGGCTCCTACTCGACCAATCGGCTCCCGAAGAAGTCCTTATTCAATCTCTAGCACAGGGCCCTAAAAGAAGCCAGTCCGGGCCTGTTGTACAGTCTCTTTCTTGATAACTTTCATTCTTACAACTATTTCTGGAATACAACAATTTCTCCAATACAAAACAATAATACATACAACTAATGGAATGCAGCTTATTCACTTACAATATTTATACCAGCTTCTTTGAAGCCATTATGTCAGACTATGGTAGACGGCCGAAGTGTTGAGGTTCCGTCCCATCGCACGGCTGTCAATCTAACGGTCTGGAGTTTTGGTAGGTTTTCTCTGATGTAGTTTGAATACGCGGTAGAATCACTTAGCAAGTCCTCCTTCCTCCATCCTTAGCAAGATCGCCCTAGCGTAGCGTTGCCCTAATCAAGCATAGCACGTTTCATGTTCTACGATTCGGACAGCTATATTTTTGTATCCTCTCTCTCTCTCTTTGAGATACTTTCGGGATTTTTCTGCTTTCGGTTCTATTCCTATTAAATTCGCGAAATTTTCAGCTCTCAAGAATGCGATTTTACAGTATTTAACCCTACAAGGCAGCTCGTACAATACTTGGAACAACCACTTTAATTATTCCTCTACGTCTATAAAATACTAGTACAGATATCTGTCAGTTTTTAAGAGTATACACCGATGACAGCGACGATATAATTCAGGCTGTTGCGTGCCTGTGTACTTACTGTTCATAGTATTGCCAAAACTGATTGAAGTTTATACAGTCATCTTTCAAATGGGGTTTTGTTTATTTCAGAAAATTAACAACAACAACAAAAAAATGAGTTCTGACCTTTCAAAAATGACTGCGTGTTAGAGTTCGTCCTCTCAAGAAATGATTTGAATTCTAAAATTTCAAAATAAATACCAAAAAAGTATAGCTAAGGCTCAGTGTACCTCATTCAAAAGTGAAATAAAAAAAGTGATTTTCTAGTAAAATATTAGGTTATTTTTTAAACTATTTTTTCCCAAATAATAATCACTAACATTATCACATACATTTATTTCAGACACAGAAAAAAAATTGAGTCTTGTAGGGTTAAACAAATGATTGGCCAGAGTTTCTGAACAAATTTTAACTGCTGAAATTTTAATAAAGATGCCGAAATACAGCTACATACCCACAATTTGAGATTCCAATCCAAGAATTAAGAATACTGAAGTGCTTCCATTGCACACGACATGGCGGGTAGCACAATAATATTTTCAGTGGTAATCCTTTATGATTAAGTGTGAAGCGAAAGCAGCTGCCCACCTCTTTGCAGCTGCTTGCACGTACTCCTTTTGTTTTGCCTGTCGTTCTTGTACCTTACTTTTAGCTGATCATCAACTTGGAGGCATGCATACGGATAAAGATGAGTTTATGGTCACATGAACGAGACCAATCGGCGAGGCGAAGGGGGGGGGGGAGCGGTGTCAGTGTGTGGGACTTGACAAAACTTCACAAAGAAGGATGCTAATAACAGCATAAAAAGTATTTTATCAAGATTCAAAATGAAACGCAATAGTCCGATAATAACATTAGATAGGATGATAATATTTCAATTCTATTATTTGATTTTCAGTCGCTCATTTCATTCCGTATTTTTTCAAGTAACATGTTCCGTACTACTTTTGTATGTATTTTCCCAATGTTTGTATCGGAGCATGGAAGCTATCTCCTTTTATCCAGGGGGGCGATTTGTCGAGTTGGGGGCCCTGGGCAAAAGCTTCATTGCCCCCCCCCCCTCTTTCGGAAAATTTTTGATACTGTACAAAACAATATTCATAACTCACCCTACAAAGAAGGGTGCTATAACAACATAAAAATGATTATTGAATCAAGATGTATAGGGAGATGAAATGGTTCGATCGACAATATTATGAAGGATAAAAATATTTCAGTTATATCATTTAATAGTCAATCGTTCATTTCACTCCGCCATTTTTCAAGTAGCATGCTCCATAGTATTTCAGTGCTTATTTTCCTAACGTTTACAGGGCCGTACACAGAAAAAAAACATCGGGGAGGGTCCAAATATTTCGGAGGGGGGACCAAACGGTGCAAAACCCTCCCTGAATTTTTCACAAAAAACAATGATTTGTTAAAGACTTAATTATTTTGTTAACAAAATTTTAAATTTCGGGAGGGAGAGGGGGGTGCGGACTCCCTCCCGAAATTTAAAATTTTGTTCACCCCTGTTCAATTTTCAACACCCCTGAGTACAGCCTTGAATTCTTATGTCAGAGCATTTATTTATAATGAAATATATCCTCATTTCACTCCACTTAAAAGGCATCTCGTTTTACCAGTTCTGGCCTCACCATGGCTCAGTGGTTATGTTACTGAAAATGGTAGACGGCCGAAGTGTGAAGGTCCCTGGTTAGGGTCCCATCGCGCAGCTGTCGATCTAACGGTCTGGCGTTTTGGTAGGTTTTCTCCAGATGTAACGTAAATACGCGTTAGAACCCCTCAGAAAGTTCTACACCAAGGCACCCCCCATCCTTGGCAGATCGCCCTAGTGTAGCATTGCCATAATCACGCACAAACATTTACCAGCTCCCATTGAAAATCAGCTCTATGGCGATCAGAGAACAACGTTACATAGGCCATGCCAAAATGATAATTTTACGCTGAATAATTGCCCGAGACTATACCGTTTAGCAAAAAAAAAAAAAAAAAAAAAAAAGATGTGAATACAATGCCAAGGCTATGAAGTAGTAACTATTAATACTATTATTTTACGTAAAATTAGTTCCTCTTATTTTAAATTAAAATCATAATTTACAAATTTTTAAACTTAAAGAAGAGTTTGGGGGCGCGGGCGCTTGCCCCGAATGCCCTGCCGGAAATCAGTCCCTGCTTTTATCTGTTCCGACTGAAAATGAACTCTTGGGTTGCCTGGCGATTGGCATTCGTCACGTCCATAAGCTTGCTAATTCATGTTAAGTTTGCTCTGAATAATTGCTTGAGACTATACCATTTAGCTAAAAAAAAAAAGCTGTGGATGTAGTCAGTGGTGTAGCCAGAAATTTTTCATGGTGGGCGGGGGGTTACGACTACTGCAACTCTTATATATACGTGAGTGGGATAAGGGAGTGAAAAATATACATTTTGTAAGGCAAAAAATTCCTCATGGGGCGGGGGGTTATTACCCCCTAACCACTCCCCTTGGCTACGCAACTGGATGTAGTGTTAGAGGTATGAAATGGTAACAAAGTACTTATTACTATTATTCTTCATGAATTAGTTTCTCTGCCAATCAAAATCAAAAGTTGCAAATTTTTAAGTTTAAAGGGTAATTTGGTGGTCCCCCCTTATTGTTAGGGGCCCGGGCTCTTGATCCGAAAGCCCTGCCGGAAATCAGTCTGTCCCCCCCCCCCAATCAGCAGCAAGGTCAGCATAACTCCTGGCTACACTACACCGGTTTGCCCGAGCACAAAATATTTTGGAAGCCTGATGGGAGGATTTTTTTTATTTTTGGCTGTGTCAGCAAAACCGCTTAACCAACCCTCAAACGTCAACTTTCATGTGAAACAGAGATTAGTATCGCATTTTCTCAAGCCGCGTACATTGGTGTGAACTACACAGGCCCGGGCTGGCCAGGTCGGCTGGTCTGCGATGGCAAAGGCTGCTCCCCCCTCCCCCCCCCCAAAAAAAATGGATATACTACTTTATAGCTAGAGTAATTCGATATAGGGCCAATAGGTTGTTTCAGGCCCGGAGGGGCTTCTTTTGGTATCCCTCGGCTAGATTGAAAAGGGGCCCCATTACTGATCCATTTAGCGGGAATAAAATATTAGAATATGCAATATTTGTAATTTAGTCTTACGTGCCTAAAAAAATTAAACTATTTTAGAGCTTTTGGGGCCCCTGACCACCACCCACGGCGGGTGGTGCCCCGACTCTCTGAGCGACGGGTTTCCTAGGGTCCTCCGCTGCGCCACTGGCGTATAGACGTAAGATTGCTGGGGAAATAAGTAATCCAATTTCTTTGATATCCATATCGGGTAAAATCATACGAGCCGATGCGCACTCCATGTAAACACGGCGACAGTCGGTGGAGCTTGGCGGTTACCAAGCCCCAGCGACTGTCGCCAACCATTTTGCACGAGCAGCAAAGTCAAAATATTTTAACATTAAAATTGCACATATATTCCACTAACAAAAACATTAAAACAAAATACACCGTCCATTTTTAAGCTAAAAAACGTCAGCAAATTCAGTAAAAGGCAGTTTAAAATGAGCAAACACTCGACCCTTTTTCAACTCAAAAAAACATCAGTGGATTAAATAACCTAGTTGTAGAGCTAATGTAAACTGGGCAAACACTGGCCCGTTTTCAACTCGAAAAACATTGGATTAAACAACCTAGTTGTACACCTCATCTAAAGTCAGTATGATTAGAATAGCACACAAATAGCACTTACGAAAACACAAAAACATTAAATATTAATTTAAAATTCACATTAAAAAACCTTCAATATTGCAAAGATTCATTAAAAAAAAAAAAAAAAAAAAAACACTTACCTTTATTTTTTTTTAATCAACCGCTCAGAAATGTCCCTAACACCCAACGGCTTCCCTAGTAGTACAAATAGTTCAAAAAACGTTCAAATTACGTTGGAAACACGTTTTTTGACGTTAAAAAACCTGTTTTAAACGTCTTTTGGACTAATTGTGCTACTAGGATTATAACATAACACCAGCATACTTTCTTTTATTTACTTTTATATTGACACTGCATTTCTAACAAACACATACACCGGCCGATAACGTAAAACCAACATGCTTTCTTTTATTTAGCTTTATATTCACACAATATTTCTAACAAACACACACACTTTCTTTTCATACAATAACATAACACATTTCATTCCCTTCCATCCATAACATGAAACAATTTCAAATTCCCAAACTGACGATGTACACTTTTTTTTTTTTTTAATGGTTGCCAGGCCAAACAACCATCGGCAGGGTACTTCACTCCCGCTGAGCATCGCCCACGATGACGCCAGAACCAAAGCCAAATCAAACATGTAAAAAAACATAATGTAAACAGCACTGCATACGGAATATAGTCCCAAGCCCAATCTGAGCTCAATCGAATGCACCGTTTATACCAGCGTTTCCCAACTAGTGGAGCGCGACCCCCTACAAGGGTGGGAGGGGTGTCGCAGAGCGTTTGCAGGGCGAAGGGTGCGAGAAAAACCGAAAAGCGACTAGTAATGCTTGTTTTTTGAAAAACCGGTCTTTCGACAGTTGTCTATAACATATATACCCAATTTGAGGTACGCTGTTAAGGAGCTATGATGTTCACTCACAAACACACAACTCGTAAAAATAGCATAAACTGTGTATTGACACAGGTGTATAGACGGTGTGTAGAACGGTGTATTGACACGTTTTGCGATTCTGAAGATCGCAAAACGTGTCAATACACCAAAATTTCAACGCAGAATTTTTTTCATGATTACAATACTTTCCTTTTATGGTACTTGTTCGGAAAGTAAAAAAAAAAAATAAATAAATAAATAAATAAAACCACTATCAAGCTTATGCCATATCATCAAGTAAAGCATATTCTTTTACAAATATTAAATTTATCCGATGTTATAAACCGCATGTTTTACAAAATATATACTCTTCTAAATTAGTTATATATCTTACGCTAATAAAAATGGTTTTGATCATAACGCCTTGTAATAGTGCTGTTTAACTGCAATAATTTATAATAATACCTAATAGCATGGTAAAGCTATATACGAATAAATACTATATATTTTGAGTGGCACTCAATTGTATGAACAATGGAATAAATAAAAAAAAAAAAGATCGTACTATTAAACATGGACAAATGAAAATTATAATTGCTTAGCACCAATTATAAAATTTACATTAGATGAATTATACGAAGTTATGTTGCCTTTCACCACCCACATCTGCAAGAATTCGATGGCTTATTTATTTATTTGCCTACTAGCACAGCAATAGAATAATGGAAGATGATCGCTAAAACATTCAGCATAAAATCTTACCTCTCAACCTTATTACTAAAGCAGGAACCAAAATGATGATAATATCAATTTTCTTAGCTGCATCAAGGCTCTGTTATTCACGCTACGCATTGCACGACATGCTTGTTATTAAAACAAATAGCTTTGATAGCAACACTCAAAGGATGAATCTAATTGGTTCAGAAGAAGACAACGTCAGAACGACATGCCATTGACAAGTTGCTCAATTTGCATAACTGCTGGAGTTGAGCGCCAAAATTTTTATCCCAGAGCTTCAGCAATAAATTTAGAATTTGCGTTTAAATGAAGTGACTGCCCATAAATAAATAATTGTGATTGGTCTAGCATTGGACGAGTAGAAAAGTGACCCAAACCATACGTTACCACTAAATTTTCGAAAGGAAGCTATTACCCGAAGGTGATGGGTTAGGGCTTTGACGTCATTAGGACATGATTTTTTTATTTGCAAAAAGATACATTTCTGAGTGTTGAGTAAAATCCGTCATTCCCATGCTAAAATACGTAAGTCAATTGAAATATTTTGAACCTTGTTTATTTACTCTATTTCGTCTATTCCATTGTGGACGAATTTAACAATTTATTTTAAGCTTTCAATCAATGATGCTAGCATGACAATCAGAGGGTGCATTCGTAAACGACAAACTCGTTGCACGAGTTTTCCTAAGAAAACTGGAATGCGTGTGTTTGGTGCTGTCAGTGGTTATCAGTTTCTTTTGACTTTACAAGCAACTTCAGTTTATTTAGTTTCGTCGCCTAGGAGACGGGTTTGTTTACGATTCGCTTATGCGTTCATTTTGCTGAGGAGAGTTTTTAGTACATTATATCAAATCAAAAGGATTTTAAAAGAAAGAGTGGCCATAATTAAAGTGAACAGATCAAATTTTAGAAATTTCCACCTAAACTTCATTTTTTTAAAAGTATTTAGCAAGAGAAGTTCAAATTTCGCTAATAACGGTTTAAATCAACTTCAATTTCAACACTAAAACATGCATTTTTTAATTTACTAAAATGAAAAATACAAGAAAATGATTACCTTTGAAAAATTATGTTCCTTCGTAGTAGTTTCTAACGTATGCCGGAATTTCCTCCTCGAAAAAATAATATTTGCAGCTTCAGAAAACGTAAAATAATTTTCATAACAACATACTTTTCCATAACAACGGACACCATTTCTAAACAAAAACAACGCGCAGAAAGTAATCTTCTCAACAAACTCAATAAACCTAATCCGCTTTCAGTTTACTTAGTTTGAAACTAATTGCACTCAGTTTTGTATACGAACGCTCTAGTTTTTGAACTGAATGCACTCAGTTTCTTTTAGGAACACCTTAGATAGAAACTCTTTGCACGAGTGCAACTCGTTTGGCGTTTACGAATACTTTCAGAATCCGGGAATTTGAGAACTCGGCCAATATTATGACAAGCTGAAAGTAAACGCATTCGTAGCGATGACAAATTTCAATGTGAAAAGAATTTCTCTTATCATGGCGTTTACGAAATCTTATAGGATTACGACTGGATGAGAATATCTGCCCATCCCCTGCGTGGTCAAGGGCCCGTACCGAAATTCATCCCAGACCAAGACTGGGATTTTACAGCACCCTCAATTTAACCCTTAGATGGCCTGAGTTTCAAATTGGATACCTCACTTTTTTAACCCATTTATGCCTAGCGTCCCTTTTTTGGGACGGCATTTTCGCTATCATTCGATAACGTTATTTATTTTTCCTAGCCTTTATTCGCGAGTATTGAACCTCAATTCCACAAAATATTTTAATATGGCCAAGTAGGATGTTGACATTTCAATTTTTATACATAATGATTTTAAATGAAATCATCCCTTGTTCAAAAAGTTGACATCAGAAATTTATCAATTACTGCTGGTGTTAGCAAAAATCGAAGAAAGTCGCAAAAATATCCAGGCACGAATGGGTTAAAAACACATTCACTGTCGGACAGGAGTGCAGGCCAAATTTCTTATATCAATTTCACACACAGGCACACCCAGGGAGGGGGCTATGCCCCACCCCCCTCCGGTAAACCTGGAGAGTTAGATGCGAATAGCTTTAAAAATTGAAAATTGTCACTAATGAATTAAAATATTTTAGTTTAAAAAATTGTCTTCAAATTATTTCTGTTTTTATTTGTGGGAGGGATGTTGGCTTTTAATAAATACTTGTATAAAATAAAGTTAAATTTGGGTACAACATCACTGAAAAGATTCGATAATTATTTATGATTCTATAGCGAGTTAACGTTGATAGTGGGCTTGTGTTCCATGGGCAAGTGGTAATGAATATTTTGACGTTATAAGAGAGTTAGAACTATAATCGAGGTCACTATAGGCCAGTTCAACAGCTTTTGTAACACCCTCCCAAGCCAAAAGCCTGGGGACACCACTGATTTCATGTATAAAATACAGATTTTATACGTGATAACAATAGTTTTAATAATAAATGATTCATGTAGTGAATAATTAAAATTTCACAGAATTATTTCAAAGGGAGTGTTTTTCGAAAACTTAATGAGCTATTCACAAAACTGGCGTAGGAAACGTAGCTTACACTCGCGGCTATTGCATAATCGGCAACGAACATGTTTAAAATTCACGCTTTTAAGGATTAAGTAAAAGGCCAGTCAGAGATTTGACCTTTTATTCTTGATGATCGAACCGGGCGTACATTGTTGGTTATTTATTCGTAAGGCCTTATAAATAATCGTTTGTTAAGGCTATAAGAACGTAAGCACCAACCTCTTTAATTGCGTATATTTGCCCCCGAAAATCGTTAAAAATATATTCATTTTATTGTACCATAAACAATAACAGTAGTAATTCGTGTGATCAAACTCTAAATGTATTCGTTTGGCTTGTAAGTCCCAGCGTTTTTTTTTTTTTTTTTTTTTTTTTTTTTTTTTTTTTTTCCGTGAAAAAATAAAATATCTCTCAAATACGTTTTATGTTATTCCATGGAGATTAAAATGCTCCAGAAAATAGTGTGTTACAGGGATTGAAGCGAAGTTTGGGTCAGCTTTACGGCCCTTCACACAATTACAATCCATTAAAACGGCCCCTTCACAAAAATATAATCGATTAAAATGACCCCTTCATTGACATTTTATCATATATTTTAATTTGTTTTGTATATTATTTTTTTTTAAAAGATTATTACAAAATTGATATGAAAATTTACAGAAATAGATGGTGAAATTCGCAAAAATAAACAGTTTTCAGAAAAATGGGACCCTGGAAAAAATTCCTGGATCGACCCTTGGTTTCTATGTTCTTGTGCTGCTCTGCTCTGTAGGACATTAATGCACTGTACCATATACCCTATTGGTAGCGCAGTAGCATTTAGAGTTTATTTATAGCAGCACCTAAAAGAAGTTCAATTGCTCCCTGGGCAGACATTCTTTAAAGTGTATTTTTTAGATATTCCGCTTTTTCAAATGAAACAGAATGAATACATGTTGTTAAATTATTACAAAATGGTGGTTTCCATTGAAAATGGAGTACGTAGCACTAATGGTTGGGAGCAAACAAAATTTCCAATGCATTTCGGTTTATGGCAGTTTTAGAGACATCCAGACATTTACAGCAAACTGCGATAACTGTACAGGGTGTCCCAAAAAGCTGGTAACACGCTTTAAAACTTTATCTATTAGAGATAAGTGAGCAATGTGAATTGAAAAAATGTTCAGAATAAGGTAGGAAAAAAGACTCTGCTACGAAAAAATTCCTCTCGTTAGTTTTCAAAACGTTACACTTATGAAATTTGTATACAGCCCCCATACAATTCCCATTTAGTAAATTGGGGCCCCGTACACTAATAAGATGATGTACAAATTTCATTAACGAAGATCAGGGGCTATACGTGGCTTCGTACTTCTGCCGTCTACCATTTTGAGTGTCTTTTATCCAGTTGGCTATGATGAGGTCTTGGGACATTCTGTATAAACGGTTATACAAGCGATTACTGTGAATTTGTACATGTTATTTCTACGTAGTGTATCGTGTATCCTATTGAAAATGATGTCTGTAGAATTTATAGTTCTTTTCAGTGCTTCGAACCGTAATTTTATTCGTTCCGGTTCAACTAAAAGTAAATATATCGGTTCAATGTCGATTTTCGTTCCGCCAAAAGTAACGGTTTTCGGTTCAATTTTGAATGAATAATTTTATTTTATTAATGACTATGTCATTTTATCTCTCACCCCCTTTATTGAAAATTGTTCGAAAAATGTGTCCCAAAAATGCGTCATAAAAGTAAGAATAAATTGTTGAGTACTGAATTGTTTATATATTTATTGTGCAATGTCTTATCCTCCTGAATTCTGTATCCCTCAATAAACATTTATCTACTTAACTGTAACTTACGCAAGCATTCGTTTTGCTTCTTCTATACTTATTTCCTTCTTGATGTTACCTTGTTATGTGATGTGCCTGTTTCTTCCGTTCTAATTTAATAAATTAAATGTTATGTTCGAATCCCACGCTTACTATGTTTGTGCCATAACTCTGCTAACATTTCTAAAAGGTTATGGACACCAGATGGATTAATTTATTCATTTGCTGATTTTTAACGTTCGTTTCAAGGCTGCATCATTCATCCTCAAATTGGGAACTGGAACTTGGCGAATTGAAACGCTGAAGAAATATAATTTCGAAACATGGACGGTTCAAAGCCTGAACCTGAAGTTTTGGAACATGACGAAAAATCGCAAGAAGAGTTCGATACGTGAGTCCAAGTGGACGAAAAAGCAGAAGCAGATATAGTTTTATGTCCCAGACAGCACATAAGCTTAAATCAAGCTTGACATTTTTTTGAATTTGACGTATTAATACAAGCTTGACAGTTCAACTCATTTTAAGCTGGCAGCAAGATTGCAGGAGTCAAGTTAATGTGTCAAGCTTAAATACAGCTTATTTAAGCTTGACAATTAATACTCGCTTGATTTTACCTGAAAGCGAGCACATCTGTGAAAGAGAATGGACATTAATTGTCTTAGCGTTTCTCAAATTTGCTCAATAACGAAAAGTTCGTGAAAGTTGTGTTTTATTTTATTATAACCCGAGGGGAGTTTTAGTTTTATTTACATCTAATTAACATTAGTAATTCCATTAACTAATTAATTAGCCCTAAAAATAAATTTTAATATAATTAACACAATTTAGTTAGTCAATATACTTCCCTTTATGGGTGGAAGAATGAGGCGTAATCCGGCCTCCACAAAATAATTAAGGGAGTAATTTCGTAAGCGGGTGTCAGCTATTTTTGGCGACTTTTTTGTCGCCAACATCCGCTACTTGGTGCTTTTTTTGCTCGCCAAATTTTTCACGTGTGAAACACCATTTTAGAATACGATAAAATAATACACCACGGTGAGCACTGTCAGCAAAAACAAAGCATTTTAACACATTAAAATTGCACAGATATTCCACTAAAAAAAACAATAAAACAAAATACACCATCCATACTTAACACTTAAATAACGTCAGCAATTTCAGTAACAGGCAATTCAAAATGAGTAAACAGTAAAGCGCTTTTAACTAAAAAAATTTCAGTATATTAAGCAATCTAGTTCTACAGCTATGTAAAATAGGCAACCAGTGGACCGTTTTTAACTAAAAAAACCTCAGTGGATTCAGCAACCTAGTTGTACAGCTATGTAAACTAGACAAACAGTGGACCGTTTTTAACTAAAAAAATAACAGTGGATTAAGCAACCTAGTTGTACAGCTAATTTAAACTGGGCAAACACTGGCCCGTTTTCAACTCAAAAAAACATCGGTGGATTAAACAACCTAGTTATACACCTCATATAAAGTCACTATAGCACTTATGAAAACATAACAACATCAAATATCCATTTACAATTCACATTGAAAACCTTAAGCAATTGTAAAAATTCCTTAAAAAAATCTTACCTTTATTTTAATAAAATCCTCAAAAATATCCATAACGCACACCAGCTAATAGCAAAACACCAAAAAGCTTCCTTTTATATAACTTTATATTCACACCAGTGGCGTTTTCTCAGGGTGTGCAAGTCGTGTGTTAACGCCCAATCAAAAACAGGAAAAAAAATCCTGCAATTTACTTGACTTTATTGTGAGAATCCTAATGTTTTCCCTCACACCCCCTCCCCTCCCAGCTCCCAAATGACCAGACTACCAGCCTTCCTATGTGGCAGTAAAACATGCTTGTCCAAATAAGCAAGGCGTTGGAGACGACTCAGCTATATTCCCACCACTACTAATTGGAGCATGCGCTTTACGTCTTCTACCTCTTGCTTAATCTAACCAAGGCGTTGAAACGAAATCCAACGCTTTCAGCTAGATAGCCAGAGGGGGTCACAAACACCCTCACTTCAGTAACACTACCCGTCCCCTTTGGGCTTCAGGTTTCACCCCCACGCATTTCCTTTCCTTTTCTCAGTTTTCTCCCTGCAAAAACATTCTTTTTTGAGAATTCGTACTGACCAGTTCTGTATCTCCTCTCCTGCGTTGATTTTCAGCTTTTAAAGATGGCTTCTAATAGTGTTATCCAAACACTATTAAAAAGTTCTTTTTCGTCACTTAGTTATGTTGAGAAAAACTAATGTGCAAAAATGTCGATATTTTGTACTGCAGTAATAAAATTACGGAATTTCAAAATCAACTCCAAAAGGAAAGAGATAATTTTGAAACAGTGTGGTCTTCTGTTAATGAAGACGAAGAGTTAGTTCAAATAAAAAAAAAAGAAGATTAAATGATGAAACACAAAAGGATTATTGTCGGAGACTCTACTTCGAAATTATCGACAACATTAAAAACCAAATGTTAATTAGATTTGCAAGTTTTGAAAAATTGCAGTATTTTGAACTTCTAAATCCATCGAAACTGGTGCACTTCAGCAAAAGAGAAAATTTCCCTCATGATATATTGAAAAATCTGCAACAAGTCTATGGGGATATTTTTAATTTTTCTAAACTGCAGAATGAGCTGCACGTTTGGTACGCTTCCAATGAAGGACGGAATAAAACACCTATTGAAGTGATTAATCATTTGATAGAAATGAATTTAGTGAGTGGATTCACAGAAATCTATAAATTAGCCACATTGATTTCCACAATACCTGCTACAACATCGTCTGTAGAAAGATCATTCTCATCGTTGAAGAGGATCCACACATTCTGCCGCGCTACTCAGACTGAACACCGAATGACTAATTTAAGTCTTATTTCTATTGAAAAAGAACTGCTTTCTCAATTACGAAGTGAAAATAAATCCAAATTTTATGAAGCAGTTATTCAGAAGTTTCTCCAGAAAGAAAGGCGGCTTGAACTAGAATTCAAATGAATACAAGTAAATATGCATTTGATTTATATGTATTGTCTTATAATAATTTTAATGAAATTATCATTTCTTACATAATAATAACCTCCCTTCTTTCATTTTTATTATTTTATTCTTAAAATGGCAAATGAGAACTTTTTTGCATTTAGATGTGCGAATTAGCCTGCTGAACAGCTGAGACATAAAACTGCTCACACCGATCTATAGTTTTAACAACAAAACACCTAGATATATTGGTAAATAAATTACATGCATCTTAAATTAACTTTCAACTTTAAAATTTTGAATCGAGCATATCGAACTGATTTTCTGTTAAATATAGATGAATATTATACAAATTTGTTTTTCTTATTATGAAAATTCTGTAAAGGGAATCTCCGTAGTATGTTCCTAAAAATGGGAATGGGCAGGTTAACCCTGAGTTCCAATTTCCCCGCAGCTGTTTGAGCACATTTCTGCCCTTTTTAAAACCGGTCGGCTAATACAGTTTCCAACGCCCTAAGTTTAAAGTCACGAGTCGCCACTGATTCACACCCTCCTTCAAATAAACACACACTTCCTTTTTAAACAATAACATAATATTCACTACACTTTAAGCAACATAACACATTTCCAAATTAAAAAAATACACCTACCAAAAAAAAAAAAAAAATACACCTACCAAACAAGAACTCGCGCATCGAATTCAAATTCAGCGTATGAAACTTCGGTTTACCGATTACAGTTAAATTGCCTAAACCAATCACGAAATTCCTTTACCAAACATCCTGGTATCGTTTAATGAACCCACCGAGCGTTTTTTCATCAAACTACAGTTAACAACATCACCAGTTAACAACTCAACTCCAAACACAGGTTGCAACAGATATCTGAAACTATCGCTATCGCAAACAAACTGTCCAACGAAACTGTCCAACCAAATTTGGCGAAACATCGGCACTTTGCGAGGACACCTGCTAACGAAATTTCCCCCATAATTAATCAGTCATAAATGTACTTGACCATAGAATTAAAAAAAAAAAAAGATTCTATATTTCCAAATATGGAAATTCTTCAAAATAAAATACAATTATACTACGAAATTGATTTCAAAATCAGTCATTTGTCTCGATTTTGGCCAGCAGTATTGCTCAACGATGAGTGTTGCGATATTGAAAGTTTTAAAACGTGTTAAGCATAAACGCTGCTAAACGTGTTAAGCCATATCTCTGCTCCCTGGTACATTTTTCCATTTTCATAAAAGTCTCTCTCTCTCGTAAACACCTTACCCAACAAAGCTGATACATGAAAAAAAGGGGGGGGGGGCATGAAAGAAAAACAATTGCAATATCATTGAAAAGTGTTTCTTCATCAATGTTTGAAAAGACTGTATTCAAAATTGCGAATACCAATATTACTACAAACTAGGCATCTGTAATTGACTAACTATGCTGTGGGTACGGTACGTGCAATATAATAATGCAATGTGTAAAGGTACATTGATTTTGGGGGCTCTGTGTAGCTGAAGCCCGGGTACATTGCATCCATAGCACCAGGGCCGGCCTAAGAGCAAAATGCTGTGTGTGCAAGAATGAGTTGTGGTGCCCCTTACAAAGAAAATGGATAAATGAAACCCCCCAAAAAATGGTATGGGTACTCCATAACTAAAATTTGTGAGAACTTAATGCCGGATTTTGGAATTTTAAAAGGAAAAAAATCCAAAATCCAAAACTAAAAAGCAATAAGAAATAGTGTACATCAAAGTATTCAGTACCTCTTCATTATTATTTTTTTAACGATTGACTTGAGCACTGATTCCTTTATTTATTTATTTTTAATAACGGGCCGGCACGTACCGATTTGGCATTCGCCACTACAAGGGCCTGAAAGGCATTGGTCATTTTATTATGGGGGACACCGAACGAGCGGCTAACGTTATTCCTATCAAGGTACGGCCGAGTTTACACCCCAGCCCAATGCCGGGAATCGAACCCGGACTCAAGGCGTGGTAGAATGGTTCTTCAGCCACCATAGACGAAACTCACTAAGGAAAGAGGGGGCAATTGCCTCCGCTACCCAAAAATTCAAGGAAATTTACCTATTTAAAAACGGTATGCTATATAATAGGAAACATTTTGCCCCAGAAAATGTTACATGCAAATTTGCGCCAATGTTACCACTACACCGCCTGGGCGGCAATTATTTTAACGGACTTTTCAAATTTCAATAGGTGTACTGTACTGTACAAGTAAATTCTAAACGAGTTCTTTTATTCAGTTTATTGTCATGCCACACTGAGAAAAACAATATGCCACAGACATGTAGAAAATAATTGTTGGAGCTAGAATTTATGAGTCTATGTGTACTCCCTGTAAATACTAGATCATAGAACGAGACATTTCGGGGGCCACTTACCCAATTTTTAGATCTCTCCTCTATAATCTTGTGCTTGCACCCAGATGAAAATATCTGTAAATTGTTCCATACGCTAGCGGGTAGATTCACAAAAGGTCATTCTAGTACTCCAAAATCCTGACGATAATTTCTCGTTACACAAACGAGTCACTCGGCTGTGATTATCCAGAACACTGCGGATTACAAATTCATGACCCTTTCGTCGATACAAGTTGTGTGTGTATCACCTACACGCATTATTCTACGATCTATTTTTCTAGTTTTGGGAAGCAGAAAACAACCATCTAATAGCTCTAGATGAGAGCGGTATTTTTATTTACTTCTTGCAGGTAGAGAATAACAAGCATATTTTATAACAACAACAGAAGATTTATTTGATTTATGTAAAAATTAAATATCAGCTTGAATAATAAATGAACTAAACATGAGATAATTATTATGGCTATCTACAACTGTTCAGCTCTCGCATAATAAAGTAGGAAAACACTTGGAGCTGCAGCCAGTCTATGCTTTTCAAGTAACATTAGTTGAACAAAGTTAATACACTGTCTACCAATAAGTATTTGGACACCTGTGATAGAAAAGACAAACTAACTTTATTCAAAATCAATAGTTGGTAGAGCCTCCACGAGAGGCAATTACAGCGTGAACCCTCCGGGGCATACTTTCCACAAGTCTTTGTATTACAGATAGTGGTATTGTCTTCAACTCGGCTTGGAGTAGACATAGAAGTTCCTTCACCGATTTTGGACGGGTAGTGCATCCCTTAATTCGGCGATTAGACTCGTCCCAGAGGTTCTCGATAGGGTTCAGGTCTGGGCTCTGGGCAGGCCAGTCCCTTCGATGAACTCCATTGGCACCACACCAAGTCTTGGTTAACCTCGAAACATGACAACTGGCATTGTCGTCCTGAAAGTAACAGGGGTCCAACCCGTAAAACTGCCACAACGTAGGAAGCACATTGACATCCAAAATAGTGCAGTAGGCATCGGCGTTGAGCTTACCATGAATGGGGACCAAGGATCCCAGTCCATACCATAATTCCACCTCCGCCGAACTTGACTGTTGGCACAATGCATTCTGGCAGGAGACGTTCTCCAGGCAGACGCCAGGCCCAGACCCTGCCATCCGAACGGTAAAGGGTGAACCTTCATTCGTCGCTCCAAAGAACCCGTTTCCACTGATCTACGGTCCAATTTCGATGTGCTTTGCACCACATTAATCGAGCAGCACAGTTGGACTTTGTGATCAAAGGCTTATGGGCAGCAGCACGACCATGAAAACCAATCAGATGTGCTTCCTTACGGATGATATTCATTGAAACAATACTCCCGGATGCCTGTTGAAACTACTCGCGGATGAGGGCCATCGTTGGGTGCGGTTCTTCCGAATTTCTCTGGACAGCACACGTCGGTCTCTATCTCCCAGTTTCGTTTGTCTGCCGACTAGGGGCACATTCCGACAATCACCGCTCACCTTCCACTTCTTAATCACATAGGCCGCTGTCGATTTTGGGTACTTCATATCGCTAGATATGTCCCTTAAGGATCGGCCCCATTTGTGATACCCGATAATTATACATTTCTCGAAATCAGAGAGCTCCGAACTGTGTGGCATCTTGCATGCGACTAATGCCGATGCTGTTTCCTACACCATATATACCGGCGGAGGCCGTGACGTACCTCAGGACCACAGATATCGTCATTTGTATAGGTGTCCAAATACTTATTGGTAGACAGTGTATATTCAATAGGATAATTCATCTTAAAAATTACATAAAATATTTATAGTTTTTTTTCCATATTATTTTTCTATACGGCGAAGGTTGCACTGAAATTTTTGAGACAGTGGCAGACGGTAGGCGAAATAAAAAACAAATTTAAAAATTTGAACTCTTATGGTCGCAGCCCATAATTTGTCGCAACAATTGCAATTTATTTGAAGTAGAATAAATTTTGAAAGAAATGAAAATGGAGTTGACGCGAGAGCATTATCCCTAGTAGCACAATAAGTCGAAAAGACGTTTAAAACACGTTTTTTAACGTCAAAAAACGTGTTTCCAACGTAATTTAAACGTTTCTTCAACTATTTGTGCTACTAGGGATCGCACTCAGATTTTCTGTGATTTTAAAGTGGGGTTAAATAAACAAGAATCAAAAAACAAAGTTAAATCAACAACGTCTACAATTAGCATTCGGAAACGAAGCTCGATCTCATGATACTGTATTCAACTGTCTCACAGAATTTCGTAGAGATTGAAGTTCTCTCCAGGATGAAGAACACACAGGAAGAACTTGTAAGCTGTAGTCCCAGAAAATGCGTTCGCTATACAAAAAATGTTAATCGATGATAATTGCTGCACTTACCAAATTATGCATAATGAACAAGTAATTTAACATTGGATCCACAGTTATACAAAAAATCATTCATGAAGAACTTTATATGAAAAAATTAGTTTGTCGTTGGGTCCCCCATAATTTAACAGAATACCAGGAGTTTGTGAATCTGAAAAGAAACTCTAAAACTACTTAACAATGGTGGGTACCGCCTTATTTCTAAAACCGTAACTGGTGATGAAAGGTACATGCCGTTTTTCGACGTTCCAGCACACACACAAGTCAAGTAAGTAAAGTATGGGTCTTTGAAGATGTTTTAACAATGGTGAAAATACAACGAGCAATGAAAGTAGGAATGTATGACTTTTTTATTCAGACGGGAGGGACAGAAGGCAGTTACAGCTAACTTGTACACCACTAAGTGTCTTCCAGAAATTCTTCAAGAAGTTAATTAAGGGGACTCATGTTTTATCATGACAATGTGTCTTCTCATACATCAAGATTGACGGTGGAATTTCTTGAACAAAAGCATATCGAAGTGATAGAATATCACCCTATTCCCCGGATCTTGATATGTGTGACTTTTGGCTATCTTTTGATCAAGGGCGGCTTCGGCGAGAGGGCTATGGCCCCTCCGAAATTTTGTTTTACAGTTTTACATTCCATACTCGATTCCATGCGTTCAATTTGCATTTTGAACAATTTAGAGACCTCAATGCCTCCCTCCGAGAATTCAGTCTATAGTCGCCCTTGCTTAAGAAAAATTTACATTGTGGCCGTTATCACTCCGAAGATGAGATTGATGAGGTTGTAAAAGCATATTTTGCATCGATTCCCAGAAATGGATGGTTTGAGGCTTTTAAACTTTGTAAAATTCTCCTACAAAACAAGGGGTTATTTTGAATACTTCCAAAATTTGCTAAGTTTGACTTGTACCATTTAGCTGTACCTGAATAGTTTCTAAGTGACCCTCGCATTTTTCTCATTTCGGCGCCCCTCCGAAAAATCGGACGTGTGCGACCGCACACGTCACAGGCCAGCCTTGCGTAGTACTCCTACCCTGTGACCGGCTTTGCACGCTATACAATTGTAGAGCGTGCAGGTACGACGAATAAAGGTTTTACAGATAAAATAACGCATGTTAAATATTTATAGTTTGCTCTTCTACTCATTGACTGCCAAATTATGCAGTCATCAACAATCCTCGAGTAGGATTTTAGAACAAAAGCCTTCCTGCCTGCTTTTCCTTTATTCGGCCTAACAGGCAATTTGAGAGTAATGATAGCTAATAACTAGCATTAATTATCATAAAATTTGTTGTCATAGAACTAAATAAAATTTTATTTTGATAGTCAGCAACTGTGTGTATGTGTATCGCCGGGCTTTTCAGCAGGTTGGTAATTTCTGCTTGGCGCACCCAGTGAATTTCGCAAATGAGACTCTGGCACCCATGTCCAGTAACACGCCATGCTCTCAAGCCCTGCATGCCGTGTCGAGAGTTTGATTGTTTGCTGCACGTTCTTTCCAGAATTTTCAAAATAATAATTTAAATATTTTTGAGAAGTAAGATTTTTGAGGTGTATATTTTTGTTGCACTAAGTTTAGCAAATTTTTGAGTTGGTTTAACTGTTGTGGGCCATGCTACACGAAAAGGAAATGATATTAAGTTCAAAGCCTCTTTATTTCGACCTCTATTAATCGGTGTTAGATTATTAAATGAATAATTAATTTAAATCCTGCGTCATGGTGTACTTTGGCATGGAATGTGCCACTCTTGAAAATTCCGAATATTTAATTTGTATTGAATATAACTAGATTGCTTATATCATTGCAGCTAGAGGCTGATCTACCGGGTTTGGGGGGAGGGCTATAGGGGCTATAGCCCCCCCCCATTGAAACTGAATTTGCACTACATAGTAAAGAGTTTTGATGCTTAGTTAAAAACTGCGTGTCTAAAAATCTGTTGTTTCGAAATTTTAATTTACTTTTTTGATTTACTACTTCCAATTTTAGACTTGACCTCAATCAATGGTTTTTTAACCCTTTCGTTCCCAGGCTATAGGTATTTTCAAATCCCCAGAGCCCCAAGAAATAGCCCGAAATTTCGTATCCCCTTGAAACATTTCGGTTTCTTTTAAGAATGATCAGTAACCAAGTTGTTCTCGCCTTTTCCATATATACGTGAAAAGCGGAGAATAGCTCATTGTTAGAACGGGTTATGGCAAGCGCAAAGCACAGTGTTTGAGCGATGATGTCCTTTCACCCCCTAAGTCGTAAAAAGGGGAGCTAAGAATACATAACACTGTAAGCATAAACAGTGTTTGCGCGCCTTGTGCGGTGCCTATCTCGGATTCTGTACTGATGTGTACCTGATATGCGATACCTTATGATATATGTATACATAGTGCTGGGATGGGGGAGTGTAACATACTGACTAAGAATCCCAAGAATCTAAGAATCATGTGACTAAGAATCCCAAGTGACTATCTCCTGTACCATTATGAAAGGTTCTTTTGTTCCGCCGTTTGGATTTTCAGGGGTATTATGAAAGAATACTATTACTATGGCTAATTTTCCTTATCTGGTTTTTGGACATTGCCTGTTCATACAATAGTACACCCGTTTTGAACGTTTAGGAATGGTGGAAGAATTCCTTGGAAGTACTGTAGTCCTTTCTAAGCAGGCTTCAAAAACTTAACCCATTAAAACTGCTATCGCCGCTGGGTCGTTCTTTTCGGGTGAAGCACTATACTCTTTTCAACCTAACCTGACAGTGTGTGGAAAGCTGCAAGTGCCGTATTGCACCGTTTGTTAAGTATTCGGGAGCGCTTTCTGATCGATCTCCCTTATAGTCATATACATATTCTGTTTTGAATAAAGGTGAAATATTAAATTACTGAGGACGCTAATTTTGAGTTTAATAATATAAAAATATTTTTTTCCATTTAACGACAAATTAAATGTAAAAAAGTAGTACATGTACGGACGAACTATATTCTGAGGACGGAAGGACACAAGCCATAGCCTTCCACGTACTGTCAGGTTAGGTTGAACTATAGTGTGATTCATTTGCTCTCTGTCTAGCTCCGTTTGTATGTAGAATTTAATTTAAATGCAGATATTATGGTCTCAAGAAAGCGGTCTTTGAGTCTTAATATAGGTGATTATTTTATGAAAATTCCGAAAAATGATAATTTGTCTAGTGAGAGTGAAAGCGCAAAACATCAGGAAAAAAAATAATAAATTTACAGCCTCAGAACAAGATATTTCGTGCGGAACAGCTCTCCCAAAATATACACGCATCACTATCAGGCAGTTTGTAAAGAGATGCGTAATTAGAAGGAATACAATGATAGCATTATGGAGAAAGAGGTAAGATTTAAATTAATTTTTTCAGACATTGTTTTTCCTATGAAGTGTAAGTCCTAGCAGTTTCGAATATTTTATTTGGATAAAATCATACATGTGCGCACCCCATGTAATCACGTCGACAGTCGCTGGAGCTTGGCGGTTGCCAAGCCCCAGCGACTGTCGCCAACAATTTTGCACGATGAGCAAAGTCAAAGTATTTTAAAACATTAAAATTTCACATATATTCCAATAACAAAACCATTAAAACAAAATACACCGTCCATATTTAACCTAAAAAAGTCTGCAAATTCAGTAACAGGTAATTTAAAATGAGCAAACAGTGGTCCGTTTTTAACTAAAACAAGATAGATAAATCATGCCAAACGCATCGATTATAAAACACTTTCCAACACATGGTTTTTGCGCCAAATTTGGCGATGTATTGTTCTTAAATTGAGTTTTTTGGAGATAAGATAATGTTGTATTATCACTATAGATGCACTTTTATGAGATTCTGATAAAGGCCTTGAAATTTTTTTTCCATCACTTAACTGAAGAACCGAAGAATTTTATACTCATTGTCTCGTGCTAAAATTTGTATTAGTGTCTCTCAAATGCCACAGATTGTAATGACACTATTTTCAATGGAGCGTATTATTTTGAGAGCCTTAATAATATGTATGCCAATTTTGTTTTCTTTCAAAAACTGAATATCCTAAAATACGTTTTCAAGAATGACTGCCCATAGAGTGCAATGTATTGAATTTTTTTTCTCCTGTAAAAGAACTATAAATACTACTTACACAGTTTTCAATAGTGTACATGGTTGGTTCTACACATAGAAAAACATAAATTTCGCACAGATCGATGTATATTTACGGCAGTTAAAACTCTGGACGGGTGGATAACAGAATGGACAAACAAACCGAAATCATTAACACTTCTCAAACTTATTGGTAAGTTAAAAACAGTGGCGGACTAACGCTAAGTGAGGCCCGGGGCGGTCTCTGAGTTTGGGGCCCCCTTTTAAAATTGTATTTTTTAACCGAAAATACATTTTAAAGCTAACATTCATAACTGAAAAAAGAATCTGTTAAAATTCTATTAAACTTTTTTTTTTTTTTTTTACTTTTACATTTTAGTAAAATCGAAAAATAGTCTGTTTTGACTGATTCGTAGAAAATTAGTAAATTAGTTCGCGTGAAACTAAAACTCATTTTATTTTACTGGTACCGGCTGGCCCAAAGCATATAGGAATAATGATAGCATAACTCAGTACATTTAAAACTTTTAACTACCTACACTTCGCATATTAAAACATACCTAAATCACTGAACCTTGAACTTAAATTTGTTTTGAAAGGAACAGTTCATTCTGTTGAAGACACTTTTATTCAACGGAAACCTGTTTTTAGAGGAAAAATATTTCGGTGCCTTTCGATACCGTTTAAATCCACCTTGTGATCCCAGGGTTAATTTTTGCGACCCCATTTGAGGTAGCAATCCAAAGATTGATAACCATTAGATTAGAGAATTACCAAATAACAATAATAATAAAATACTGATTTAAACATTTATAAAATAAAAAAAGTCTCTCTCAAGGTAAACTTATTCCATTTTTAGTAAATTGCTTTTTAGTTTCTGGTACTTTTATGTGATTAGTTTTAAGATACAACTTATGTTCTTTACACACATTTTATATAATTCAGTTTTTCTTCAAATTTCAGTGTTCTTTAAATTATAAGCATTTCTGATGAAATTAATGGACAAAAATTTCCATATTTGATTTATTAAATATTATATTTATATTCAAAGAACGAGAGCTTAGGTCTGATTTACACAAAAATGCACCATTAAAGGCGTAGAGAAACTATATACAATCAATATTTCTTACAATTAAAGAATTACATTCATATTGAAAGAAGTTGCTTTTAAATAAATATAAAATTGCAAAGCATAAAATCTAAAATAAAGAATCTAAATATATCAAATTGTTTTTGAAACAGAGATATGCTTATTTAAGACAAAAAGACACCTAATTTTACAGATTTTGCAGTATTTAACTAATAATTGATGTTTACAATGACATTCCAAAAGCCTTGTTTGTATCTCGAAATTCTACTAAGACATTGCATAAGCGAATATATTTAGTTACATATAAAAGGTTGTTATAATAAATATGAACATAAAATACAGTACAGATTTAGATAACTATTGATGTGAAGAAAAAAAAAATGTAATTCCAGCGGTTTCCTTACAACAGTTAATATAAGAGTAAAAAATACTTAGAAAATGTATTTTGTTAAAAGATATAGAGGACGAAACGCAATGAAGAATTGCTGGTGCACAAGACATTAAAACTGTTACATACTGAAAAGTAAGTAGTGAATTTTGATTTATTTAAATTACAATACAATACTACAAATTTATTAGACAATTATTAATGTACTATCTATGGATTATGTAAATATTTCTGTAAAATTAAAGCTAAAAATTATCAAAGGCAGAAATGTGCAAAGAAATATGATCAAATTTAACTAAGTGGATTTTATTTTTTTTATATAAAATATAGTGTATTATGACAGAAATTGCAACCGAACTGTCAAAATGACTGAAAATAGACACTTTGCCTATGTTTGACGCCATTATTGGCATACTTTCGTAGCTATGCAAGAGTTGCTAATTTATCATGTATGTATACATTTATAGTAAATAAACATCTTTCTCAAAGATTTTTTTAACATCATCTGACAAATAAAGTATCACCTTAAAACAGTATACTTGTTGCTTGAACATAAGAAGACACGTCACAACTTTCTTGAACTTATTTATTGGACGACACAAAACATCACATCACATGCTGAACAATTGAACATTAAAAATATTATCGCCAACTCAGGGCGAACTAACTTCAAAAACTCAGCTTTAATTAAAAAATATATTTCATAAAGGCAATAAAAGTTCATTCATTTAAAATAATTCCACAAAAGCAACAAATAATCATGCATGAATCAAATCGCCGCCAACATTACCGGGCGAACTGAACACACGAGCTCAAGTCGAAAACTCAACCTCCAGTTTAAATCACTTTAGTCAGCAACACCTGAATTCACTTCCTATCCAACAATAGAAAATACAGTGCTACCTAACCAGCCATTGCTTAGTGCTGACATCTGTACTCTAAGTACATAACAACCGAATGCAGGACAATAGGATTGCACAGGAACATACTCCCACCCATCAAGAAGTCATTCTTGATGAGAAGGTATTAAACAAAGTTTAACAATTGGCCTTTTAAATAAACCCTTAGCAGTTTTTATTGTTACTACCCGTACCATACCATCTTTACCAGGATTCGTAGCTACAACTCTACCCAGCGGCCAAACAGAAGGAGGTACATTTTCCTCCTTTAATATAACTAAATCATTTAACTTAATATCTTCCCCAGAAACCTTCCATTTTTTCCTATTTTGGAGTAAACTCAAGTAGTCTATCCTCCATCTCTTCCAAAAATTTAATTTTAATTTTTGTATAATATCCCAACTCAATCTAACAGACAGGTTATCTTCAATAGGTTCAGCTGGAGAAGTAATAACATCACCTATCAAAAAGTGTGATGGAGTTAATGCATTTAAATCACTGGGATCATTTTCACTACCCACCATAGTAAGTGGTCTCGAGTTCAATAACGCCTCTATCTGAGTTAAGAGTACACAACTCTTCAAATGTTAAGTTGGTATTTCCAATTACGCGCTTAAGATGAAACTTTGCAGAGCGCACTGCTGCCTCCCACAACCCACCAAAGTGAGGACTCACTGGGGGAATCATGTGCCATTCAATACTTACTTGCGATAAACAATAACTAATTTTAAATTTTCATTGATTGTAGAAATAAATTTAAATAGATCTGATAGTTTTCTCCTGGCACCTACAAATGTTGTCCCACTATCCGAAAAAATTGAACTTGGAGCTCCTCTACGTGAGCAAAATCGCTTAAGTGCAGCTATGAATGCCTCAGAAGAAAGGTCACTCACTAGCTCTAGATGAGGCGCTTTTGTCGTAAAGCAAACAAAAAAAGCGATATAACCTTTAATAGTTTTAGCTCCTCGGCCACGATGTCTTAAAATGCCAACTGGCCCTGCATAATCAATGCCACATATAGAAAAAGGCCTATTAGGAGTAACTCTATCAACAGGAAGCTCTCCCATCAGCTGCTGTGCAGTGGTTGCTCTATATCTACAACATATTATACATTTTTGTATACAACTCTTAATACGTTTTTTAAGACCAATTATCCAATAACTCTGACGAATAATGTCTAACAATAAATTCAAACCAGCATGCAAATACACAAAATGAAAATAATTTACAATTAAAACACTTAATTTATGCTGAGCTGGCAAAATCAATGGATGTTTAGCATTATATGAGAGAGGTGAATTACACAGTCTACCTCCCACTCTCAGGAAGCCGTCCTTATCAATAAATGGACAAAGGCCTAATAAAGGACTTTTCCTTGAAACTGCTTTACAAGATTTCACACAACTTATTTCATCTGAAAAATATAAATTCTGTACATAGAAACCCAGAAATTACCTGCATTTTTCTTTCCGTGGTACACAAAGGAGAAGTCTTACCTTTAGAAACTACGTTAACCTTGTTACATTTTTCTCTGCAATTCAATATAAACCTAATACAAAAAGCAAAAATATCTACAATTTTAGAAAAAGATGAATAATTTTCAAATAGTGAATCAATAATGCAGTTTTTTACAATTACAGAAAAACAAAATTTAGTCTTTTTCTGTTCTTTCACCACAGCATCAACGTTAAGTTTAATTTCTGGTTGTTTAGGCCAATTTTCTGCATTTAAGGAAAGCCAGGGTGATCCCTCCCACCATAAGGAACATTCGGGAAGTTGTTTAGGAGTCAAACCTCCTAAGCGACGTCAGCAGGATTTTCCCTTGTGGGCACATATCTCCAACAGTCAAATGGAACCAAGTCCAAAATTTCGGAAGTTCTGTTAGCAATATAAGGTTTATAGCACCGAGGATGACATGACAACCACGCAAGCACCACTTGAGAATCTGTCCTTGCGTGGAACTCGATGACATACTCATGAAATATATCTACCACACTGGAATACATTCTCGAGAGCAACAACGCAGCGTTGAGCTCCAATCTTAGAATGGATACTGGTTTCAACGGGCACACTTTAGTTTTAGACATCAGGATATTCACTTTATTACCGTCTTGTTGTACCACATAAATAACTGCTGCAAATGCTAATTCTGAAGTATCGCAAAAACCATGCAACACAAGTTGTTTGCCCATGTTCTGGATCCATCGAGGAATACGAATCAAACATTTGTTCAAAATCCTTCTGAAATGCTCGCCATTTTACATTTAAACTTTCAGGAAGAGGAGTATCCCAATCTAATTTCAGTAACCACAATTGTTCGTAAAAAATCTTAATACATACTGTACAAGATGATAGAAAACCCAATGGATCAAACAATTTTGCTGATTGAGATAAAAATGTTCTTTTAGTGATCTCCTCGCTAAATTTCAAATTAACATTAAATATAAAACAGTCAGTTGTAGAATCCCAGTTTAATCCCAGAGCCTTAGAGCACTCGTCAGGATGAATTTCTAAAGCTGGTAAATTAAAAGGACTGACAGGCAAATGTTCCAGTACATCAGAGGAATTGGATCGCCATTTCCTTAAATGAAAACCTCGTAATTCTAATCTATCAGAAAGCTTCCTTATTAATGCAATTGCCTCCTCACTAGAATCCGCTCCAGCCATCAAATCGTCAATATAAAAGCACTCTTATTATAGAAGAAACTGCAGGATCCCCCTCCTCCAAGTCCTTCCCAACTTGAAATAAACAACGTGTTGCTAAATATGGTGCAGCAGATGTACCATATGCAACGGTTTTCAATTTATATTCTTTAATATCCGAGTCCCTTGATCTCTTCCAAACTATTCTTTGAAAATCCTGAATCAATTAATATTTGCCTATACATCTGTTGGATATCCGCAGAAAAAGCAATTCGATGTAGTCTAAATCGAGTAAGGATGTAAAACAAATCTGGTTGCAAAATCTGACCTACGGCTAAAATAGAATTCAAGGAGTTCCCATCCGGAGGCTTGCAAGAATCATCAAATACAACTCTCAATTTCGTAGAAATAGAATCACTCTTGATAACTGAATGATGCAGCAGATAGTAAATTTCATTCCCGGTAGATTCCAAATTTTCGCCAAGAGGTGTCATATGTCCAAGTTCCTCATATTGATTCATGAATAGTCCATAATCCCTCTCAAATTCCTTGTTATACAGAAATTTTCTTTCCATTGCATATAATCTCGCAATTGCCATTCCTTTAGTATTCCCAAACAGATTCATGTCCTATAAATTGGTAATTTCACTACAAATCTACCGTCTTCAGTTACTTTATATGTTGACTGGAAATGTTGTTTACAAAATTCTTCCTCTTCAGATAAATGCTGTTTTTTAACATTTATTTCCTCTGACAGCCAAATTTTTTAAGAATTACATCAATGTTACTTTCATTTTCATAATTACTTATAAAATGAGAGTGTGCAAAACGCGATGAATTGAAATCAGTCTGATCTCGTCCAGCTACCACCCAACCAAACATTGTATTCTGAGCAATCGGCTGATTTTCCTCTCGCACAATTTTTCCATGTCGTATAATATGAAAGAAAGTGTCTGAACCCAAAATGATATCACATTCCCTTGACTGCATAAAGTTTTTATCGGCTAAATTGATACCTTTAAGATGATCAAGATTCCTTACATTCAATGACTCAGTAGGAAGATAAGATGTAACTTTGTTTAGTATATAGGCATGAACACTTAAAAAGACATCCGAAAACAGTGAACCAACTTTCAAAGTCGCTGAACCTCGTGTCTGCCCAGCTTCCATTACTTCAATACCTTTGAGAACAATGCGATCGTTTTTTTCTTTTTAAATTCAAAATATTCATAGCATTTTCACTTATGAAGGAACATTCTGATCCCGAATCCAGGAGTGCTCTAAAGGAAAATGAGTCACCCACAGAATTATAAATTAAAATTTCAGCTGTAGGTAAAACAGAAATATACTTAGAATTGTCACAAGATGCACTCGCAATAACTTTTGTTTCATTAGATATTGATTTAGAGCCACTATCCTCGTCATTGCAACTCACTCTTTTCGTTCGAAACTGGGGTTACCCTCCCCTGAATTTTCGCAGTACACGAAGTACCTTTATTTCCTTCATGTATAAGTGTATTATGACTCCCTTGACATTTTAAACACTTCAAATGGGTATATGGACATTCCCTCAACTTGTGAGAATTTAAACACAAGAAACATAAGTTATTCTGTTTAACAAAATTTTTTCGGGCATAGGCATCCATACCCTTAAATTTTCCACATTTATATAATGGATGTGTTCCCTGGCATTTCATAAACCTTCGAGTGGATTTTTCGGTATTGCTTCCTGATTCAATATAATTGACATTTTTAGGCCTGGCATCGTCATTATTAGCAATTAATTCCAAGGAAGAGCATCTCACATTTAAAAATTCAAAAAATTGCTTTAAACTAGGGAAATCAATCTCTACACTTTTTATAGACCATTGTTTTCTTGTCTCGACATCAAGCTTTTGCAACAATAAATAAATTAACAATGGATCTCTACCAGTAGCTTCCTCACAAGTAGCTTTCAATCCTCGAATGACTTCATCACTTGTATTCAACAAATTTCTTAAGTTTACACTATTCGGGTGATTAATTGACTTCTGATCTATAAATACTTTAATGACTGTACAATTTGCTTCTTCCTATCATACCGATCCAATAATTTCCCCCATGCTTCTTCATATGAATCATTAGACAGTGGAATATGCTTAATTAATAAGGCAGTTTCATCGGACAATAACCCTTTAAGATACTGAAATTTTTGAATCGTAGATAATGATGTTTGAGCATGAACAGTTGCTATAAACATATCCTTAAAGTTATTCCAGTCCACAAATTTACCGGAAAAAATTGGTATGTTCAATTTTGGAAGCCTAACATTTTGGTTCTGACTTGCAGTATGAACAGATTGAACAACACTCTGCGTTTCATTCGTCACTAATTGCTCTGTAATAATCAACGCATCTAACTTATTTTGAAATTCAGATTTCAGGAAAAAATATCTTTCTTCAACTTCCGAAATTTCAGAATCCTTTTCACTAACTAAATTATCCAGCCGTTCAAATTCTTTAAACACTTCATCTAATCTTTGCAACCGAGTATTAATTTCGTTTTTACCATTTATCCTATCCAAATTATTTTCCAATCTTGTAAGAGAGGCTTTAAGACGACCCCTTTCCGTTTTTATTTTTGCAAGTTCTTCTTCTGCCATTGCAGATCAAATAAAATATAATAACTTTTAAAAATGTAATCCCAATAAAAATCGTAAGCACTTATCTTTCACGAATCCAAATCTCGCCGGCGCCTCCACTTCCTTATGTTGCTTGAACATAAGAAGACACGTCACAACTTTCTTGAACTTATTTATTGGACAACACAAAACATCACATCACATGCTGAACAATTGAACATTAAAAATATTATCGCCAACTCAGGGCGAAGTAACTTCAAAAACTCAGCTTTAATTAAAAAATATATTTCATAAAGGCAATAAAAGTTCATTCATTTAAAATAATTCCACAAAAGCAACAAATAATCATGCATGAATCAAATCGCCGCCAACATTACCGGGCGAACTGAACACACGAGCTCAAGTCGAAAACTCAACCTCCAGTTTAAATCACTTTAGTCAGCAACACCTGAATTCACTTCCTATCCAACAATAGAAAATACAGTGCTACCTAACCAGCCATTGCTTAGTGCTGACATCTGTACTCTAAGTACATAACAACCGAATGCAGGACAATAGGATTGCACAGGAACATACTTCCACCCATCAAGAAGTCATTCGTGATGAGAAGGTATTAAACAAAGTTTAACAATTGGCCTTTTAAATAAACCCTTAGCAGTTTTTTATTGTTACTACCCGTACCATAATTTTCTCTGGTGAAAAATAGTACGAAGTTGCTGATATTGAGCTGAACTTTTACTATGCAGTGGAATATGAAAAGTTATTTGACATGGGAAGGGTTATCGCTTTATCAGAACAAGATGAGATTGCTACGATGAAATATTTGCATTCAAAACCTGGCTCAGATTCTTTTACTTGGCTACGCCACGCCAAGATGACGCAGAAATAATTACTGTAGACAAGATTTTTTTTGGTCGAATTGAATTGATTTCAGTTACTCCATTTACCATTACTAATGTAAAAAGCATCAAAACAGCTCACAATCAACTATACAATAGACTCTATAAAAAAGTACATAAATAACCTGATATATATATATATTTTATATGTTACTTTTTGTTTGAAATGATGTTTGCCGATTTTGTTGTAAAATGGTACACAAGTCAGAAATAAATTATGTAGATTTGTGACAACTTCTTTTAATCGCAATATTATTTACTTTTTGTTTATTTTAAATGAAGTATAAGATATGGTATGGGTAGAGTTACATTTACATAGTATTTTTTTTCCTCAGTTGGCGAATGGAGAAAGTTATGACAATATTTACGAATTATTTGGCGTGTTCCTGTAAATTATGCTATATGCATGAATTTTAGTACTCATGAAGATAATACTCGGGAATAGTCATAGTGTAGCTTTCAGAGGAAAAAAGAACTACTTGTGATACATGTATTACAAGGGTAAGTTTAATTTTCTGTAGTATTTCTACAGTCGATTAAACTTCTAAAAGTAACGACGAATTGCTCCATGCGTGTGAGGGGAATGTCCCAAATAGAGAGGTACTTTTTGGGATTTTTCTTGGAAACAGTTGTACCTTCGAAAAATATTTTTTCATAATATGGAAATACTAGGTTGATGCTGCATCTCCATGCCAATAGTTCTCATGTGCATAGGCGTAATCTGGGGGGGGCAAGGGGGGCAATTGCCCCTGCAGTTGTAAAAATTGCCCCCCTAGTCTAAAAAGTCAGGGGGCAAAGTTATGATTTTGAACACAAATCATGCATTTATAACCCAAATATACTATCAGATTCTAAAAAGAAAAAAAAATTTCCCCTGCAAAAGAATAGAGTCACAGAAGTTTTTCAACTGAACAGGAACGATGGCAGCTTCTACCAAATGGCCAAGCTAGATAATTTCTCAGGAACGCAAAAATCAAGGGGCAGCGATTTTAAACTTGTCTGAAATCAATTGTTCAGCGTTAGAAAAAAAGACCTGTTGCTGTAAATAGAGGGCAAAAGGAGGTCATTTTCACAGGCAATGCCGCAATTAGAGTTTATGTCACCCAGGGCAAACCATAATTAGTGTCGTGTGCATGGGCGACCATATTAATTTTCCTGGGGGGGGGGGCAAACTTCAAAAAAAAAATTCTAGAGGGGGCAAATTTCAAACTTTTAACAAATTTAGTTCTGTTTTTGCCATTTGTTAACATCATGAGACATTAACTTAGAACAAGTGCCCTACCTTGCCCCCCTTATGGGCGCCCATGGTCGTGTGCCCCCTCGCATGGAGCCGCGCCCCATCCCAAGAAACTATAACTGATTTTGGCATTCCTTTTAGAATGTCTCCCGGTGCTTGTCCCCGCTTACCCCCCTTTAGTTGCTGCCCTGTCACAGGGTGGGGCCAGTTTCTCACTTATATTTTAGTGAATAACCTAATTTTAGTGTTTGAAGGTCAGTAGCAGAGAGACAATACACTTTTATGATCGTGCACAACTTACTTGACTTGACAGACGACTAATTGCGAATTCAAATGCGACGCAGTTTAAGAGAACAAAAAACGGTCTGCGATTTTATGATTTATATGATCGGTCAGTATCGGTCAAATCTGCTGCCAGGGGGGCAACTAGGGGCACGTGCCCAGACTTGGTAGGGGGCTCCAAAATAAGTTATGATTTTACGGGAGGGGGCCGTTCTAGTTGGTTCGTCGTGAGAGACGTAAACTCTAGTTGCAGTACTATCTAAGTCAGTATTCGATACCTTTAACCCTTTTAGATTTACATGCATTAGAAAATTACAGCAACAAATCACCTTTTTACTTCCTACTAACAGCGTTGCTCCCGAGCAATACGGAGAAGCAACGTTCCGCACAGAAGGGGAACCTTCACAGCTATTGTTTATAACGATCTGCTAGCATCTATTTTCTAGCATTTCAAAAAATTCGTTTAAAAGTCTAGCTAAAATAATGTCTCAGAATATTAGTTTTCTTTAGTACATAGTATATGTACATTCACCTAATTACCCGCCCACCTTTTTTTTTTTTCGTGAAAACATCTTCAACTGAAAACCTTACATAATTTATCAGGGGTCGATCCAGGAATATTTTCCAGAGTCCCATTTTTGTAAAAAACTGCATATTTTTGTGAACTTCAATGCTTTATTTTGTGAATTTCAGCACTTATTTTTGTGAATTTTCAAACCAAATTTTAATAAAAGTCACATTTTTTTGTTAATTGATGAAACACATTAAAATGTAGGGTAAAATGCCAATGAAGGGCAGTTTTAATCGACTGTATTTTTGTGAAGGGGTTAGTTTAAATCGATTGTAATTTTGTGATAGGGCCACAAAACGGACCCCATTTTTGTTTGTATCGACCCCTGTCCCCCGCTTATGCCGAGCTTTTGGTTCATGAAATCACGCTAAAAGTCTCGCTCCAGCTCCACAAATTATTAAATATCATTTTCCATATTACTTTTCTAAAAATATTTACACTACCACCCCCCCCCCCCTTCAAAAAAAATAAATAAATAAATAAGTAAGTAAATAAAAATAACGTACTGGACTCTTAAAAATTTAAAATTTTCTGTCAGAGTCAAGGAAAAACACGAACATTGAGCTCAGAATGCTGTAAATTTAACAGGTCGCTAACACTAAAGAAAGCGCCGCGGGAAGAGAGGTTACAGAAAATAGAAAATGTGCAGTGCAATCAGTTTCATTGTAATGTATTTCAAACCTCGCAAGAAAAGCGGCATTTTAACAAGGCATAAAACGATCGTTTTTCTGGACCTACAAACAAAACTTAAGAACATGTCATCACTAAATGACCATTAAGATTCTGTGAAAAATTGGAGTGATTTAAATGCCGAATGCGGCCCTTTTATCTCCCGTTAACTCAAAAATCGGTCACATCTGTGTTCACTTAAATAGACTAGGACCAGTTTTTCCCGCAAGCATAATGAATGACTTTGTGAGAGAAGGGAGCTTTAAAAATTTTTGTATGTAACATCATGTTTTATATTTCAAGTCTGTTGTTAATCTTTCACTACCTGGTTGGGGGGAAAGTACAATGAGCTGCAAAGAATGGATTACAATGAGCTAAGCTAAATAGGTAAATGATGTCTGTGTGTCATGTTTGGTTAAGTTAAATGAATTTTACCAGCCGAATATCTGTGTCTTGCAGTGAAATATTAACTTGTTTTGTGTATGACTACAGGCAAGTAGTTTTCTTGTGAAATTGGTAAATTTTAAATAAAGTATTAGTCTGGAGAAAATACTACAATGTAATGATCATTTGGGTTTTTTGTCAGGAATTCGTTAAGGAGAAGACATCCATTATAGTTGCACTTTGAGGGGGAAAATGTAGTTTTGTTTAAATTAAAAATGATGCCTCTCCTTACTTATTGGAAAGACCTTTTGAAAATCAAAGTCGGCCGCTTCAGTTTTTGAGCGTCAAATGTTTTTTGACAGTCAAGCCCTGCTAATGTCCAGTGGCTGTGGAGTTTTTTTTTTTTTTTTTTTTTTTTTTTGTAGTGAACATATAGATTTGCAATTTCCAATCCTTCCAATGAACTTTGTTTTGGACGTTACACACAGACTCTACCGCTAAAAGCTGATTCGGTCCCCAGTGATATCAGTGGCTGTGGAGTTGGTTTGATAAAAGGGGGAAAAAAGTAAGCCCTTTTATCTATTTTATTAATTATACTTGTTGCACTATTTACTTTTTGTTTTCAATAGTTAAATATAACTGTTCTCAAATTTCATCCGTTTTAGTACAGTATTTTTTCCATTGTTATAGAAGAAATATTTTATGATTTATTAATGACTATGTCATTTTATCTCTCACCCCCTTTATTGAAAATTGTCCGAAAAATGTGTCTCAAAAATGCGACATAAAAGTAATAGAGTAAGAGCCAGCGGCCGCCAGACCTTCGTCATAGTATAAAAGCTGAAACTTTCTCAGCACATACCCCCCAACAGAGGTACAAATAATCGGCCACGATAAAGTTTGGATAATCGTGGCTTTGGCAGGTAACAGGTGGCAAAGGTGTATAAAATTGCAGAAAATTTTCGTCATTTCATAAAGCTTAATTTTTTTATATGTTCTTCTTCGCAGTACTAGAAATCACTTTATCCCTTGCCAGACACTTTTCCATAGTGGCAAACCCCCGCCAGACAATCTCAAAGTCAACGGGAGTCATGGAAAACTGTTGTGTTCGTAAACTCCCGCGACGAAGTACGTCAAGCTGTCACAAAGTGCCAAGCACATTTTATACTGCTACTTCTGAACTTTCTTACGATGCTGCAGCGCGCTCGTAATAGAACTACGTTTTCCATGATTTTGAGGTTGTCTGGCGGGGGTTTGCCACGATGGAAAAGTGTCTGGCAAGGGATAAAGTGATTTCTAGTACTTCGTCGAAGAACATATAAAAAAATTAAGCTTTATGAAATGACGAAAATTTTGTGCAATTTTATACACCTTTGCCACCTGTTACCTGCCAAAGCCACGATCCTCCAAATTTTATAGTGGCCGATTGTTTCTACCTCTGTTGGGGGGTATGCGCAGAGAAAGTTTCAGTTTTTATACTATGACGAAGGTCTGGCGGTCGCTGGCTCTTAGACTATAACAATGATAGACAAGTTGAAGACTCAGGTGCTTTCGTGGCTGCTCCTAGAAAACCTGCGTCTAAAAATAAAAATTATGGAAAATACTCGGGCCAGCCGACTCATAAAATTAAGGATGCATCAAGAATAACTTGTATAAACGCATCGAGCACTGGGCTACCGAATGTGAAAGTGGAAAAAAGAATAATTTTAAACATAAGCCTAACAGACTGGGATTCTTATCCACTCTGGATGACTCGCCAATAGATTTACCAGGCGAAATACAGCAACCCTACTCGCCTAAAGCTCTCTCCACAATATCAAATAACGAAAAGCAAAATTTTTGGTGTGTTAAGATAGATACTAAAAATTATATAAGTTACTTCAGTTATCATCGACCCACGTTTGCATTTGCAAGGAAAGGTCAGGAAACCCTCCTACTTCCAGTCGCTGAAATAAATGTAAAGGAAGAATAAAAGAAAAAGGGATGAGAGATAAAATTACATAGTCAATTAATATCATTTTAATATGGAAAAAGGGGTGAGAGATAAAATGACATAGTCAATTAATATGGCAATAATGAAACTAAAAAATTAGGGGATTCAGGGGGGGGTCTCCCCTCACGAGGCTCAAGACCGAATTTATAGTTTATATATATATAAGTAAAACACAATATATACTGCAAATATATATTGTGTGTATATATATATATATATATATGCATATGTGTGTGTGTGTGTGTATGGGCACGCATACATGGACTTTCATTTAAAATGACTTTTGCCCCCCCAGTTTCGAAGCCCAAGTTACGCCCATGCTCATGTGGGAAGTTGGCGCCAGCTGTACCAGTCCTTCGAAATCGTATAAATTAGCGTTAACGACCATGTTTGGGGCCCCGTACTGAGAGACTCTGGGGCCTTCAAAACTTTTAACACTGGATTCACTTTATATGAAGATGCATAAATGCACTGTGCAAAAATTTTTTCTATATCACGTCAGAGACAACATTTAAAGTATTCTTAAAAACTGTATTTTTCATGAAATTGGAGGTATTTGGGGGGCCCATATTTGGGGGCTCTGACTATCTTCGAATGAATTTTCAATATGAGTTGTTAATATTCAAGGTATATTACCAGATAAAAAGAAAAAATTCTCCGAAGCACCTCAGAGCCAGTCACAGTCGAGAAAATAACGTGACAAAAATGACCGAAATTATTTCTACATCGCTCCTGTGGGGACTTTGACCCCTCTCCCTCCCCAATAACTCCAAAACTAAAAGAGGTAAATTAAAAATATTTCAGATTTTTTCTTTCCTTGTGTAAGGCAACACAAGAAAAAAAATCATGAAATTCTGAGATAGTGATGGAAACTTTTTCTTTTTACCCGATTTGCTCTTGCAATGCGTCTTAAATGGAATAACAATCAAGCATCTTGTGAGAAATAATGATAATAATAATAATAATATCTACATTGGGGGAAACATACTGAAGCAATTCGCAGAGTTGGACACCTCGAACAATTTCCTTGTCCCCAGCCTAAGTGATCCCCCCCCCCAAATAAATGAATAAAAGTGAACATATTGGGGATCCCGTTCATTCATCATACCACGCCTCCCGATTTCTATGGTACGTTCTCTAGGGGGTGTCTTATGAACTTTTTTTGCTACTAAGTTACTAACGTAGCATTATTTGTCTATAAAAAATGTTCCGTAAAAAAAGAGTGCACTACATCCACACATTCGTGATCCGTGGCACGAACATAACGAATCGAAGATGCTCAGTTTGATTAGGGACAAGAAAGGCTTTGATACAGAACTCCATTATTATAAGTTAGTAAAGCTTGTGGCCACAGTCCAAAACCTTATTCACATACCTCAAAATTAGACGTGGTAGCTGCTACCGGGCAACAGCTAATTTAAGGCCCCAATCATGTAGTGGCACAATGCGTCGGTCATTGATTTTGAGTATCGTGGAAATAATTTCGCCTTGGAATGAAAAGAATTGCGCAAAACTTTTGTAGCTTCTCAATATTTTGATTATAAAAAAGGTCTTCCTATGTAAAAAACAGTTTATATGCAGCTCGTGACTAAGACAGTAGGAGGACCTTACCTAAGCACTGTTCGGGGGCCCCTATACATTCATATCATATATATGTATAGTCGCTAGAATTTTTCAGATTAGAACTTAAGCTCTTAATAATCCCTGGGCCTATGGAAAAAAAACTTAGGGGAGAGAGGGGGGGGTTAATTTAACCCTTGTAACAGTTTCATTTCAGATTTTACTTCCTAGTGCAGTTTTGTTTACATCCTAGACAATGCACTAAAACTCTAGGGGGGGGGAGGGAAGGCAAGCGATCTACCTTGACCCCCCCCATTTTATGGACGCCTTTTTAGAGGCCCCTAGGCCGAGGCTCTCTATATAGTCATACCTAGCTGACACATTTATGTATAGTAACTAGAAGTTTTCAGACTAGAACTTCAAATCTCTTAATAATTCTGGGCCCCAGGATTATTTGGCTTCGTCTCTTGAGATTTCGGTATAATCTTGAACATTAGCATTTTTTCTAAAGCCACCCAGGTGGTGTAGCTACTAAAGAACCATTCTATCACGCCTTGGGTCTGGATTCGAAATCCCGCTTGGGCATGGATGTTAATTTGTCCATCCCTTCATAGGGGGTAATGCAGTCCGCCCACTGGGTTGTCCCCATGATGAAATGGACAATAATTCGGGCCTTTGTAGTGGCGAATGCTTCATGAGCAAGTACCCGCACATTAAAGAAAGGGAGAAAGAAAAAAAGTTTTTATAAAAAATAAGTGAAACTGGAATTTAAAAATTTCTAACCATTTCGGGGGCCCTTAAAGGTCGGGGCCCGGGGCGGACCGCCCCCTCCGCCCCCCGTTAGTCCGCTACTGGTTAAAAATATAAATATTTCTCTTGTGCGACGTAACGGTGGGCGAAAACGGAGAGAGAGAAATGTATTCTTTTAAGGGTTTGCAGTCTAAAATTAACTTTCCACGAGGTAAAAAATCAAAAGTTCGAAATTTTGTTCGATGTAAATCCGCTAATACGTAGAAGCCCTTTTGGGTTCCAACGCATTAACGGATTTTCATCGACGCAACCTCCCTCCGACTCCTAGGCAAGGCAGATAGCCTTTACCCATGCCTTAACAAAACAGAATACACTAAACAGGTTAATTACAGCGCGAGTAACGAATTTTCAAAATTCGCAATGAAATCGTCATAGCTTAACATTATCACATTAGATTTTTTCGATTTACCATCAAATAATGAAAATTTCACCAAGCTCGGTTCACTTTTCAAAGCATTTTTCCCCCCACCATATTCGGCAATTTATCGCAAAAGTCGCCAATATTGGCGACTTTTGGCGCAGTTTTCAAGGGAGGCACACGATCGTCGTCGGTTTATTAGCTAATTCAATTGTAGAATACTATTATATGCTTTAAAGGGATGACTGTCTCCAAACTGCCATTGATTGTATTGTAGTGGAATTATTTTGACTGATCCTGTAGAAGAACTATTAGCGATACAGACATTATTTTCGATGGAATGATTCATCTAGTAATCCTTAATAACATCCAATTTTGTTTCATTTCAAATAGCAGATTATCTCTAAAACTAGAAGTCAACGCCCCTTGTGAAGACAATTTCAACGAGAATTTATGAGAAAAAACATTTGATGAAATCATGTCTACACTCAATGTATTTAATCTTCGTCCATTTAAAGTAAATAGCTTCATATTCAATTTTTATTATATACCCAAATCGAATTTCATGCTCTTCTGGGAACGTGAGGAAAGTTTCGCATTCGAACGGTTTCATTTTGCTGGGAACATTCCTAGCATGAAATTAAATATTTAGGAGGGGACACTTCCCTCAGAAATTGGGATAACGCCGTTGTTGTATGTAGATGGCGCAACACCTCACTCGGTAACTGCTGGTGTAGCCACTGAAGAAAAGACAATATTTAAAAAGTGTTAATGACCATCACACTCAAACAAACAGTATTTACATTTATTTCATGAATCGGTAAATTTTAACACAGTTTCAAATTACCCTAAACTCATATTAAAAATTTAAATTCATGTTACATAAAAAACTCAGTAATGAATTCAAAGTTATTTTCTAATGTAAATATACACCGTTGAAGTCGTAAACTTTCTTCGGTAAAAATATATAATCAATATTTTAATAATCTCAAGATAGAGCCTTTCCCCCCCTTTTTTTATTCATTTGTTACTAAGGCAACCCCGTAAGCAAAGATGAAAGCAGTAAAGAAATAGTTAAAATTTATTGCTGGCGTTCATAATCTTGTTCACATGTGTAATATACATTACTTGTAACGCAAATGCTTACCAACAGATGGCAGTGTCTGCAAACATCTAAACTAGAATAAACAGAATGCAGCCGCTGGCGGTTAGTCAGGCAGTTGCTTCACGTGCTCCAACTCAAATGTCAATCTTAATGAATCATCTAATAATTCTATTAATTATGCTTTAATCTTATACTATAACTTACATCATGGTGTCAGACACGAACTGCGCCCATTAAGCTAGTAAAAAAAAAAAAAAAAAAAAAAAAGCCTTTGAATTTTAATCATTCAAAACAGAAAACGGCATGGCTAAAATTTGTCGACGCTTCCGCCCTTTGATGCTGGCGTGAATCCCCCTGAATCCTGGAGAAACTGGAGGCAAGATTTCGAGGATTATATTGAAGCACTTCGTTATGGACAAGAACCCGAAAAAAACGAAGACTGCATTATTCCGGCATGTGTGTGGAGATGAATTAAAACAACAATACCGAACACTTGATTTGAAGCCATTAGCCGGCGCCACTGAAGTGACCTTGACACAGATTCTTCAGGCATTTGATAAACATTTTGCAGAATTCCAAAATGAAGTCTTTGCATCTTTTAAATTCCTTGGAATACAACAAGAACAAGGTGAAAATTTTTCAGAATTTTATCTCCGGCTGCGCGGCGCAGTCATGGATTGCAACTACGGGAGTATGACTGATCGCATGCTTCGCGATAAAATAATTCATGGACTTTCAGACAAACCTTTACAAGAACGGCTTATCAGAGAAACCAGCAGTAAAACTAAAACGCTGCAGGAAGTACTCAGCGAATGCAAAGCAGCTGAACACAGTCGCGCCCAAGCAAACGAAATGAATGTAAACATAAACAAACAAGCCGATAAGCAAGCAGCTATAGACGTCATCGGCCGCGGGATGCTCCGGAGACATGGGGTAACAGACGGCGCCGAACGCCATCGCCGGGAATCGAAGTCAAAACAAGAGGGGAAGAAAAAGTGCAATTATTGGGGATGTAAACATGAGCGCCGGAATTGTCCTGCCTACGGAAGCAGATGTAATCTGTGCCAGAAAAAAAACCACTGGGCAAATATGTGCAAATCAAGCAGTCAACAAAAATTACGTTCTGTAAATGCTGTGGAATGCCTTAGTGATGAAAGTGACTCTGAGTGCACGTATCTGGGAGAGCTCAAGTCAGTAAACATGCTGAATAATAACAAAGCAGACTCTGTCTGGTTTCACACAATTTTAGTTAATGGTAATTTGGTCAACTTCAAGCTAGACACAGGAGCACAGGTAAATGTGATCCCAGATTCAGAGCTATCAAAATGGCCCAGCAAACCAACCATAACTTCTACAAAACAAGCAGTGCTTGATTATAGTGACAATCCAGTTCCTATCATAGGTGAATGCATTCTTAAATGTACAACTGAGAAAGCAAATATGAATTGTCGCTTTGTTATAACCTCACTAGAATCTAGCCCCATTCTTGGCTTACAAGCCTGTAAAAAGCTAGGGCTAATAAAGCGTGTATATGAAATTCTGCCAGGAGGAACACTTAAGAAAAAAGGAAACTCCCAAAGATATCATTAATGAATTTTCAGATGTGTTCAACGGAATAGGAAAGCTTAATCACACAGTAAAGATTACATTGAAAGACAATTAAACTCCACATATAGCAGCTCCACGAAAAATACCATTAACACTTCATGATAAAGTTAAAGAAGAACTGCACCGTATGACTGAAACTGGTATCATTGCAAAGGTTCATGAACCTACCGAGTGGGTCAGCAATATGGTTGTTATGGATACTCCAAAAAAGCTTCGCATTTGCTTAGATCCTAGACCGTTAAATAGAGCCATCCAACAACCACACTATCCAATTCCATCAGCTGACAGACTAATGTCAAAATTGCAAGGTTGTAAAATATTTACAATTTTAGATGCCAAAAATGGATTCTGGCAGCTGCCCTTAGATGAAGCCTCCTCTTATCTCACAACATTTACTACACCCTGGGGCAGGTATAGATTTTTAGTGCTGCCATTCGGAATCAATAATGCTCCAGAAGAATTTCAAAGAGCAATGGATGAAATTTTTGAAGAAGAACCGGCAATCAGCCCATACTTTGATGATATTGCTCTTGGGTCAACTACAATAGATGAGCAGTGTCAGCTTCTTCGTAAGACGCTTTCTTTGGCCAGAAAAGCAAATTTGAATCTAAACTTGGAAAAGACACAATTATCACTCTCTAGAGTAAATTATCTGGGTCATGTTGTTACGGATGAAGGCATGGAGGCGGACCCTAAAAATATGAAGGCCATTAAAGAATATGTGACACCAAAGAATCGAGAGGAGCTACAGCGATTCTTAGGAATGGTTACCCACCTTTCCAAATTTACTCCATATCTATCAGATCTCACCCACTCACTTCGTTCATTACTGAAACAGGATAACGAGTGGCTCTGGGATCAGAATATGCAAAAAGACTTCGAAAAAATCAAGCAGACCATTTTAAAAGCACCTTGCTTACAATATTTTGATGTTACTAAGCCAGTAACTATATCTGTGGATGCAAGTAAAAATGGTATTGGAGCAGTGATGCTACAAGACTCACGACCAGTAGAATATGGATCTGTATCTTTGACAAATACGCAACAAAGATACGCACAAATTGAGAAAGAATTGCTGGCCGTAATCTATGGCTTGAAACATTTCCATTATTACACGTATGGGAGACCAATTGTTGTACAAACTGACCATAAACCACTAATTGGGTTAAATAAAAAGTTATATGATTCAGTATCCCCGAGATTACAGCGTATGCTGTTAACCCATTTATGCCTAGCGTCCCTTTTTTGGGACGGCATTTTCGCTATTAGTCGAAAACGTTATTTATTTTTCCTAGCCTTTATTCATGAGTATTGAGCCTTAACTCTACAAAATATTTTAACATGACCAAGTAGAATGTTGATATTTCGATTTTTATGTATAATGATTTTTAAAGAAATCATCCCTTGTTCAAGAAGTTGACATCAGAAATTTATCTATTATTTCTGTTATCAGTAAAAATCGAATAAAGTCGCAAAAATATCCAGGCACAAATGGGTTAAGACTAAACAGATATGATGTGAGCTTAACATATGTACCGGGAAAGCAACTCCTCATAGCAGACGCGCTGTCAAGGGCTCAGCTACCTGAATTTATGAAAGAAGAAGATGAACTTCAAGACATACATGCAAAAATTTGTCTCTTAGCTTCAGCGTCTGATCCAAAATGGACAGAATTCTCAGAAGAAACCTCTAGAGATGCTGAACTGCAAGACGTTTGACATCATGTGAAGACTGGTTGGCCTGACAAAGAGCATACAAGATCGTCTGCAAAAGCTTACTGGCATTGTAAAGAGGAAATCCATAGCACAACAGATGGTATCCTCTGTCGAGGCCAGGGATTAACCCATTCGTGCCTGGATATTTTTGCGACTTTCTTCGATTTTTGCTAACACCAGCAGTAATTGATAAATTTCTGATGTCAACTTTTTGAACAAGGGATGATTTCATTTAAAATCATTATGTATAAAAATTGAAATGTCAACATCCTACTTGGCCATATTAAAATATTTTGTGGAATTGAGGTTCAATACTCGCGAATAAAGGCTAGGAAAAATAAATAACGTTATCGAATGATAGCGAAAATGCCGTCCCAAAAAAGGGACGCTAGGCATAAATGGGTTAATAGTCCTAACAAACTTGAGAGGGGAAATCATGAAGAAACTGCATATGTCCCACCGGGGAGTAGTCGCATGCAAATCTAGAGGCAGAGAATATTTTTACTGGCCATCGATGAACAAAGACATTGAAGAATACATCGGAAAATGCCAAATATGCCAAGCAAATCAACGATCGAATAAAAAAGAAACACTTTTGAATGTACCATTACCTAAAAGACCATGGCAAAAAGTTGCATGTGACTTTATGGATCTGAAAGGTCGAAAATACATAATTATAATCGATTACTTCTCTGTAGAAGTTCAGTTGATGAATGGCACCGCCGCTACAGCCGTGATTTCAGCAATATAGTCTATTTTTGCCCGCCACGGTATTCCAGAAGAATTAGCCAGTGATGGGGACCTCCATTTGATTCTAAAGCAGTAAAACAGATCTTGACAGAATGGTGTGTTATACATACTATAACATCCCCTTATTTCCCGAGATCTAACGGACAAGTGGAGAGGGCAGTTCAAACACTAAAAAACTCTCTCATAAAAGCAGATCAAGAAGGAAAAGATTTATATGTAGTCCTGCTGGACTGCAGAACACAGCCTACAAATGATCTTCCATCCCCAGCTGAGCTGTTGATGGGTAGACGCTTGAGATCCTTCCTGCCAGCAAGTAGATAGCTCCTTAACCCCAAGTACTCTACAACAGAAGCAAATAAAGCACTGAGAAGAAGACAAGAAAAGCAACAAAAATATGCTAATAAACATGCAAAACAGCATTCAGAACTCGAAAGAAACACAGTGGTGTGGTTCTTCTGTAAGGAAAACAAACCTTGGAAACGTGGCATAATCAATCAAGTGGGCCCACAGCCACGCTCATATGTCATAAGAAGTGAAGATGGTGAAAAGTATCGACGAAACCGTTATCATATTCGTGTGGACAGGTCGGGTGATCAAAGCACCTGGACATCTAAGTCAACTAGAACAGTGGAAGATTTGTATCCAAGTTCCACGCAAGAGGAAGAAAACAAGAGCACTTTTATTCCTCAGTCAACCACAAACAGTAATCCAGTTCCAGCTCATTCTGTTAGAAAATCAGGCAGAACAATAATAAAGCGACAGCGCTTTAGGGACAATTGATATGACAATCTTTACCTTTAAAACTGTTACTTTCACTTACTGTTTAACTCCAACTAAATCACCTATATTTAAATCATAATAGCTTTCTTTCAGATCATGATTCATGTAAAAAAAGGGGCATGTTATATACATTACTTGTAACGCAAATGCTTGCCAACAGATGGCAGTGTCTGCAAACATCTAAACTAGAATAAACAGAATGCAGCCGCTGACGGTTAGTCAGGCAGTTGCTTCAACTGCTCCAACTCAAATGTCAATCTTAATGAATCATCTAATAATTCTATTAATTATGCTTTATTCTTATACTATAACTTACATCAACATGCTAGGTTGCAAAATTAAACACAAAACTCTTTCACAGACAGCGAGAGAAATGTTTTATTCCTTTACCGCTAGGATCGCTGCGCATTACCAAATTTCCGATGTTTACATTATTGAAACTTAGTTTGGGTAATAAATATCTATGCAAGCAATTATAGAGAGTATCCACTCCTATAATACACCTACGCCCATAATCACCCATAATCTTGTTCACATACTAGGTTGCAAAATTGAACACAAAACTCTTTAACAGACAGCGAGAGAAATGTTTTATTCCTTTACCGCTAGGATCGCTGCGCATTATCAAATTTCCAATGTTTACATTATTGAAACTTAGGGCACGTTCGAGAATTCATCGGTTGTGCACCGGTAACACCGGTGCACGACCAGAGCGTTCGAAAAGGCGGAGCGTGGGGCGGAGCTCTAGAAGTAACCGCGTTCGAAAACGTTTCGGTCATGTAGCGGTTGTCTGCTCAGCGTGACCAGAGCGCAGCCAGAATGACCCTGCTAGCGAGGTGGGTTATTCCGGTTATTATCGTAGTGTTGCCAGCGTTTATTTTTGTTTTCTCGGCTTAGAATCCGATGTGGTGAGGATGACCGAAACCGGTTGACAACCGTGACATCACTTCACCGAAGAATGACCGCAACCGGTAGCACCGGTGCATAACCAACCGGTGAATTCTCGAACGGGCCCTTAGTTTGGGTAATAAATATCTAAGCAAGCAATTATGGAGAGTATCCACTCCTATAATACACCTTCGTAATCCTGAGGAAATCATTTCATTATTGAAAAAAATTAAACTCATACATCTGAAAAATCCTAATAATTGTGAATCAATATGACGTCATGATCACTTGATATAGCTAATTTTGTCACGCAAATGATTCACTTTTTTACTCTCGGAAATAAAATGGAGCTGAAAATAGCGAAAAATCGCTAAAAATGAGAGAACGGTGGGATTTTAAGATTTTTAAAGTAGCGCATATTGTTTTCTATATTTTTATACATATTTATAAAAATTTCAAGTGAATCATACAAACGATACAAACGGTGTAGATGTTATTGGGGTTTTTAGTGCTTAATTTCGCAATCTTTTTGGAGTAATGGCGGAAATGAGTTTCATCTTGGAGTCAGGGATCAGTGTAACTATATAGTAAGATGATACGCTTTAAAGAATAAATTCCCATACAACGCAATGTACTGGGAATGTTTTGAGTGCTCCTGTAGAAAAATTATAAATAGACCATTTTCAATAGGGTACATGGTACAATACCTAGGAACAACATATATCAATTTCGTAGAAATCGGTGCATATTTACGCGAGTTAGAGCACGGACGGACGGACAGACAGACAAACCGAAATCATAAACACTTTTCAACCTTGTTGGAAAGTGTTAAAAACTACAGTGGATTAAGCAACCTAGTTGTACAGCTAATGTAAACCGGGCAAACACTGGACCGTTTTGAACTCAAAAAACATCGGTGGATTAAACAACCTAGCTGTCCCAGACAGCACATAAGCTTAAACCAAGCTTGAAATTTCCTTGAATTTGACGTATTAATACAAGCTTGATTTTAGCTTTCGAAAGTGTGCAGTGATGGCGACATCTGTGAAAGAGAATGGACATCAATTGTCTAGGGTTTCTCAAATTTACTGAAAGTTCGTAAAAGATGTGTTTTAATTTTATTACGCACAAAACCTGGACATTAGAACACGCAAGGGGAAGGAATGAAGGGGATAAGCCCCTGTGAAGTGTAACACGAGGGTAGTTTTATTTACATCTAATTAACATTAGTAGTTCCATTAACTAATTAATTAGCCCTAAAAATAAATTTTAATATAATTAACACAATTTAGTTTAATATACTTCACTTCTATTATTACTTCTATACATACATTACACTATTTCACTTCTATACATTCTATGGGTGGTTCACCATAGAATTAAAAAAAAGATTCTATATTTCCAAATATGGAAATTCTTCAATATAAAATACAATTATACTACGAAATGGATTTCAAAATCAGTCGTTTGTCTCGATTTTGGCCAGCAGTATTGCTCATGAGTGTCGCGATATTGAAAGTTTTAAAACGTGTGCTGCTCTTAAGTTTATATTATGTTTATTTCCCTATTAGTAGAGTCTCTATATTAATATACATAACATTATTTTAATTTTGATGCATCCCATGGAAAAAAACAAAACAAATAACATATCGCCCACTTATCAATCTGGCCAGAAAACGGCGTGATAAGTCACTTCAAACTTTAGTTATAGCGGCTTAGTGGCAGAACGGATAGCGCGCTCGCCTACCAACCGAAAGGTCCCGGGTTCTATTCTAGCCACGGACACTTGATGGAAAGAGATTAAATTAAATTGAAATTTCAGCGTAGAGGGGAAAATGCGTGGCAAAGTAAAATATGTGGGGCGAGTTCGCCGACCGGCGCCCCGTGTATTTAGGAATTTTTTTTTTTGGAAAAATTTTTAAACTTGAAATTAAGCTTGCTATGTCAAGCTTGATTCAAGCTTGAAATCTCAAGCTTTATGCAAGCTGGGCAAGTGTAAACTAGAAAACTTGATTCAAGCTTGCATTAAGCTTACACGCTTGAAATTTTCAAGCTTAATTCAAGCTTATTGACTTGATAAATCAAGCTTGCTGATAGTTTGATTCAAGTCTGCTGTGCTGTCTGGGGTACAGCTCATATAGAGTCAGTATGATTAGAATAGCACAGAAATAGCACTTACGAAAACATAAAAACATCAAATATCAATTTAAAATTCACATTAAAAACCTTTAACATTGCAAAGATTCGTTAAAAAAGGCACTTACCTTTATTTTTTTTTAATTAACCGCTCAGAAATGTCCCTAATACCCGCCGGCTTATAACGTAAAACCAGCATGCTTCCTTTTATTTAGTTTTATATTGACACTATTTCTAACAAACACACACACCGGCTGATTAAAACCACCATGCTTTCTTTCATTTAGCTTTATATTCACACAATATTTCTAACAAACACACACACAATTTCTTTTCATACAATAACATAACATATTTCATTCCCTTCCATCCATAACATGAAACAATTTCAAATTCCCAAACTGACGATACACGTTTTTTATGGTTGCCGGCAAAAATACCACCGGCAGATTGCTTCACTCCCGCTGTGCATCGCCCACGATGGCGCCAGAACGATCATCAAATGAAACGTAAACGCAAACATTGATATGTAAACAGCACAAAATACGGAATATAGTCCTGTTATTTTATCATAAATTCACATATCTTTCATGAAATTCAATTACGTAATACTATATGTAGGCAGAAAAATAAAATATACAGGCAACGTAAAAAATCCTGCCAAATGTCGCCAAGCTTGGATAACTGTACCCAAATTATTGAACACCCAGTAAGTTGCCCCCCCCCTTTACCCAATCCTTGATCCGCCACTGATTGCAGCATTGCCTATAGTGTTTATTTTTTGTGTACTTTAAAGTATTTAAATTGTTTTTCACCTTATGATTTATTCCGATCAATCTGTTTTAATTTAAATGTTGACTACTTTTATGATTGCTCCTTTAAAAGAATACGTAATATTTATGCTAAAAAGTGTGATATTTAATTAACACATATGCAGATTACATAATTCATTAAATTACGAATTCGTTCACATAAGTCACTAGTATTTTTATTGCACTTGAAATGATATTGACTTTTGTGTACGTTTTTTAATCACAGCGGCTCACTAAGCTCTGTCTATTATTTATTGAATGAAGTTTTTCAATTCAAATTTCATTTGCAGTTAAATAATAATGAATTCACAATAACAAAATTTGACGACAATGTGTATAGATATAGGAGAAATTATTTTACTATACTTTTTAGTGCATTTTAAAAAATATAATTATTATTTTCTATGTTATTAGAATTCTAATACAGGTTTACTTTTTTTTTGTGTGTGTGTGTGTGTGTGTGTGCGTGTGTGTGCATGCTTTAAAGCTGTTTTTAAAAAGAGAATGTGATTTCATTAGTCTTTAAATGAATAACAATGCTATCCACTCTTTAAAAGAATGTGAATATCGCTTCAGATGCTCTAGTGTACACTTCTTACTATAAAGAACCCTGTGATAGGTATGAAACAGAAAAAAATTCTTTAGCATACAATACGAATACAGTAATACCTCGACTTACGCAAACCTGGAGTTATGTGAAGTGATTGCCTAATCTCAACAATTCATCTTTTCTTTACTTCCAAAACAACTCTGGTTTACGTTTCTAACAATATGATTTGTCATGCATACACACTTAAACCAAACGAGTGAAATTCGATCAGTCGGAGCGATTTTGGGGCCAGTTTTCAAAAGTGAGCTTCTCCTTTAGGAGCGTTTTTCGATCACAAGAGCGGAGCGGAATATAACAATAAGCGAGGACGAAAATTCTCGGAATAAAGAGGAAGTGGGGAGAGGCGTTCTCAGAAAAAAGACTACTTAAAGAGCACTTTCGCGGAAATACCGGTCAGTTTCCATGGAATCGGATCGCTCCGCAATGTATCGTTTTTTTCGCTCTTTGGGTTTAAGCGTGTATGTATTAGCTAAGATTTTATTGAACATTTTACTCTAAATTATTGTCTTCTTTAGTCTCTGGTCCCAATTAAAAATAATTTGTACAATATATATTTGTTTGAAATTATACCCAGACTTATACAATTATTGTTCAGTTTCACCCATCGCGTATGTCCAGGGTTACTGTGTAACTGTTTCTCGTGGAAGGCGTGTCTCAATTCACTGTGTCTGGCATCGGAGGCGTAGCCGTAGAGGAGATGGCAAAATATAACTCACTTTTCAAACCAATCTTTTACATACAAATGTGCTGTTCAGTTTAAATGAAAAATACAAAAAAAAAAAAGAAAAAAGAAAGAAATATATAGCGTATCCCTAAAACATTGACCCCAGTTTTTATTTTTCTTATACATTCATCACAGACATCTATAATGGATTACAAAGTTCCAATAAAAAAAATAGAGAGTTTTTGGAATCGATTCAGATTTTCAGCCGGTTAAATTAAATTTCAATAATTACAAAAATTAAATGTTTATCCAGGCCCCGTACGAAAAAAAATCCCAATGGAAAATAATGTGTCACTAGTCTGATCGTCCGTGACCCAGACAGCAAAAGAGTGCTGTAAAAAGTTGGCCGACTGTCTATTTCATTGGCTCGTACTCGGGAATTTTTTCTCGACAACGTCCGATGAAACTATACCGCCGACGTGTAATTCATTCCGCAGCTCCCTGACCTCGGGAAAACTCACAACCAACTTCCCTCATATACTCCTCGGTGTCAGGTTTTTTTGGTCCGTCGAGACTATTCAGAGATGGCGCTGTCTGGGGGGGGGAAGGGGGATGAAAGGAGAAGCTGCTTTCTGAGAGTGATGACAACGACAAGTCATCCCCTCATTGGTCAAGCAGCTATTTTTACCGCCTCAGGCAGTGTATAAACTTCTCCCCATTGAAAAAGCATTGAGTTTTGAAATGATCTTGGTATAAAACGCTTTTTCTGACGAATAAATAATTGCATTAATTTTGTGTTTCGATTCTCCATTTTAAAATGTCTGACGATTTGTGGCGAATAAATTACAAAGAAGAGATTTTCCTTAGTAATTTGTAAATAACAAACTTTTGTGATAGTTTCGTTTGCGAATGCCTCGTTTCTCTCTTAAAATACACCTTTCTTTTACTTTTTTTGGTACGAACACATTATAATTGGTCTTCCAACTACGTGAAACTTTAAAAAATGATATACAACAGAAATTATATCACAGGGTAGCGTATAATGATAATATTTAATGTTTAAACTTCATAAAATAAAAATGTCATGTTTAGCGATATTTTTCTTGACATTGGCTTAGAATTATACTCGCCAATTCACGGCTGTTTGCTTGCAAGTGAAAAGGACAGAATCGAACGTATAATAGCATTCTCTCTCCATCTTTTTTTTTTTTTTTTTTTTTTTTTTTTTAGTGTGTGTTCGTGGGGGTACTTAAATGCTTTTATAATCTTGTATGAAATTAAAAAATATAACTGAATATCATGTGTTAATTTTGTTGATTTATACCAGGTGTCGTTTAACATATCAAAGTTGAAGCTTTAAAACTAATATCTGAATTGTTCGTACGCTTTCATTTTTAAATAAGTGATAATAATAAGTGAAAATAAGTGATTTTTCAGTATTGCTCATATACAATAAATAGGAAAGTCGCGTAAAAACCCAGAATTTTATGGTATCGATAAAAAATTTCAGGAGATTAAATGGAAAAAAAAAATAAATTGAATTTTTATAAGGACCTCGTACAAAAACTTCCCAATTAGTACAATGTGGCCGATACATTGTAAGTTGAACATTGGTAGAAGGCTGGAATATGAAGGTCCAGGTTTCTGGCCTATAGCACGGTTTCCGGTGTAATGGTCTGGAGTTTTGGGCGGTTTTCCCCTGATGTTATGAAATTACTTGTTGAAATCCATTAAAAAAGTCCTTCGCCTAAGACATTTTTCCCCTTTCGTCAGATAGATCTAGTGTGCTTTATGTAAACAAAGTAACATATTTATAAATTGCTTTATTTATTTTGTTTTTTCATACTGTGTATTTCGAGCTTTAAATTAGTAATGGTACTAAATAACTAATAATGATTTATTTTCTCTAATATGTTTTAAGCAATGGCACTGTTTGTTTAGCGTTAGAATGCTTTAACAGGAAATTTGAATAGCAGTATGATTTTTATTTCCATAAAACATTTTAGGCTGTGTCTTCAGACATCCTAAATTTATTGTTTAGCATATAGACAACAATGCAACATTAAGTTAAACTAAATTTCAAATTTTTATGGTGTTTTTATAAAAAGTCTTCATATTATATACAGTTAAAAAATCCAAATATCTTTCAACAGTCTAAATAAGGTTTTACAACTGAATTAATTGCGTCAAAGTGATATTACTTGTTTTCCTACAAACTTCATTTTCTATAAAATTTATATTAAAACATTAAAAAAAAACTTGGCTGTTGGAGCCTCGTCTGGGGAAGACCCCCATGAACCCCCCTCATTTTTTAGTTTCATTATTGCCATATTAAAACGATATTAATTGACTTTGTCATTTTATCGCTCATCTTTCATGTATTTCGCCTGGTAACCCTATGTTGAAATTTTCATGAGTGTAACCTATTTGTCAAAAAATACATGTGATGAACATTCTACAGCTTACGAAATATTGTAACAATAGATTAAAACTGTTGTGAACTAATAGTATTTAAATATATGTAAAAAATACATGTGAAGTATATTCTACAGCTTACGAAATAGTGTAACAATAGATTAAAGCTGTTGTGAACTAATAGTATTTAAATATATGTAAGAAATACATGTGAAGCATAGTCTACAGCTTACGAAATAGTGTAACAATTGACAAAGCTGTTTTGAACTAATAGTATTTAAATACATGTAAAATTATGTCGCATTTTTGGGACACATTTTTCAATAAAGGGTGTTGAGAGATAAAATGACATAGTCATTAATATTGAATGCTATTTCCAATCCAAAGTCATAAGTTTCATCGAAAATATCGCAGCGAAAATTATCTCTTATTGAAAGAAATTAGTAAAATATTTCCATTTCAAAATTTTCAGCATTAAAAAATATACACGATTACAGTGTGAATTATTATTATTTTTTTAAATATCTTTATTCTTCAAGTACCTTATAGATTAAACGCTATCGTTTCGAAAGCATCTCAATCTACTGCACGATTAAAAAAAAAAAAAAAAAAAAAAGTAAAAAACGCCACATGGGCGAGTACCGCTGAAGTGCGGCCATTTATCCGTAACCCTAAACCTGGTAAAAATCTCAAGCTCGCGCACTCTCAGTGACTGGTTTTTCAACCATTGTCGCCACTCTCCTCGCTACCTAGTACAACTTCGGTACCCCTCCCCCTCTCACATCGACTTGAAGAATTTCGCTCTCCTATCTCTTTTATCTTTCATCCAATAAGAAGCCGTTTAGTTAGCTTCGCTTGACACAGTGCAGTGTTGCAGGGCAAAATGTTGGGTGGAATATTCAAAAGTTTAACGGCTTACACAAGATGTAGCATACCAACAAGAAACACACTCAATTTAAAAAGCTTAGTAAATTATTTCTGTGTTTGTTCACTTAAGAGCCGTTGCAAAAGCAAATCGGGCAGGTCAATGGAAAAATGTTCCCATTACCATCTCAGAATTTCATGATTTTCTTTTAATGTGTTCCCTTACCCAAGGAAAGAACAAATCTGAAATATTTTTGATTTACCTCTTTTAGTTTTGGAGTTATGGGGGGTCAAAGTACCCCAGAGGAGCAACGTCGAATTAATTTAGGGCCATTTTTGTCTTTACACTTTATTGTCTCGACTGTGACTGGCTCACAGGTGCTTCAGAGAATTTTTTCATTTTATCCTATAATATATATACCTTGTATATTGACATCTCAAATTAAAAATTCATTCGAAAATTGTCAGAGCCCCAAATTAGGGCCCCCGAAAATACCCCCAATTTCATAAAAAATTCAGTTTCAAAAATGCTTTAAATCTTCGCTCTGACGTGATACAGAAAACTTTTTTGCACAGTGCAGTTATATATCTACATATAAAGTGAATCCAATGTTAAAAATTTTTGAAGGCCCCCAGGGCCCCAAACAGGGTCCTTAACGCTAATTTACGCAATTTCGAAGCATTGGTACAGCTGAAGCCGACTTCCCACAGGAGAACTACTGACATGGAGATGTAGTATCAACATAGTAGTTTGATATTATGAAAAAACATTTCTTGATGGTACAATTATTTCCAAGAAAAATCCCAAAAAGTACCTCCCTATTTGGGACATTCCACTGGCACGCATGGGGGCATTTCGGCATTACTTTTAGAAGTTTAACCGACAGTGGCAATATTGAAAATTAACTTATTCTTCATATATCGAAATTACATAAATTAGTATGCTTCGATGGTATTAGGATGCTTCGAAATTACATAAATTAGTGCTAAGGACCATGTTTGGGGCCCCGTACCGAGGGACCCTGGGGGCCTTAAAAAATTTTTAACATTGGATTCACTTTGTATGAAGATATATAACTGCACTGTTCAAAAATTTGAATGTAGTTTAATAAAATTTGAATAAATTTGAGTGGCGAATAGAGACAGTTACGACAATGTTTACGAATCATTTTGAGTGTTCCTGTAAATTATGCTACATGCATGAATTTCAGCCTATGTTACTCAGGAATGGTGTAGCTTTCAGTGAAAAGATCTTTAGAATCGGTTCAGTAGTTACAGAGATGGTCATATAGCGTCATGTGCTAGAATTATTTTCAGTGTCCCTGTAAAAGAACTAGTTATGCTGCATGCTGAAATGTATCCTATATTACTCAGGAATAGTGTAGCTTTCTATCAGTGAAAAAAAATTTCGAATCGGTTCAGTAGTTAGAGATCCCCATACAGCGTAAAGTAATTCTTATGAGTGCCCCTGTAAAAGAACTATTTGTGATATATGGAGGATGTATTTGAGATATATGAAGAATAAGTTAATTTTCAATATTGCCACTGTCGATTAAACTTCTAAAATTAATGCCGAAATGCCCCCATGCGTGCCAGTGGAATGTCCCAAATAGGGAGGTACTTTTTGGGATTTTTCTTGGAAACAGTTGTATATTCAAGAAATGTTTTTTTTCATAATATCAAACTACTATGTTGATATTACATCTCCATGTCAATAATTCTCCTATGGAAAGTCGGCTTCAGCTGTACCAATGCTTCGAAATTGCGTAAATTAGCGCTAAGGACCCTGTTTGGGGCCCCGTACCGGGGGGCCCTGGGGGCCTTCAAAAATTTTTAACATTGGATTCACTTCATATGTAGATATATAACTGCACTGTGCAAAAAATTTTTCTGTATCATGTCAGAGCGAAGATTTAAAGCATTTTTAAAACTGCATTTTTTATGAAATTGGGGGTATTTTCGGGGGCCCTAATTTGGGGCTTTGACAATTTTCGAATGAATTTTCAATTTGAGATGTTAATATACAAGGTATATTATAGGATAATTCTCTGAAGCACCTCTGAGCCAGTCACAGGCGAGACAATAAAGTGGGGAAAATGGTCCTAAATTAATTCGACGTTACTCCTCTGGGGTACTTTGACCCCCCATAACTCCAAAACTGAAAGAGGTAAATCAAAAATATTTCAGATTTGTTCTTTCCTTGGGTACGGAAACCTAATAAAAGAAAATCATGAAATTCTGAGATGGTGATGGGAACGCCCTGCCCGATTTGCCCCTGCAACGCCTCTTGGAACAAATGTAATTTTGTTACTGGTTGAAATTTCTGCTGAACAGAAAATGAAATTGCATGCATAATATGTTATTGGATCTGAAGTCGAAGTAAGTAATTTATGATTTACAGCGACTTTGCAGGCTTTTTTAAAAGAATAGAACATCAAATATTTTATAAATTAAAAAAATACTGAAAACATTTTTTCATTACATGTTTTCGAAAACATTTCTTTTTATAACTGTAAAATTAAACGTGAGCGGTGAAAATGAACTAGTTTCATTTCTTCATTTAACTAGCATTTTGAGCATTTTAAATGTACTTATATAACTCTGTGTGGTTAGCACAAATACTTCCCCATAAAAAACCGTGCTTCTTTGTATTGCATTTAATATAAGTCTCATTATAAATTTAATTATGAAATCGCTGAATTTCCTTGAAATAAACTGGGACATTTTGAATTTATCCAAGAAGAATTTTCTCTTGTAAATACACAAAATATATTTTTAATTTATGTGACACTATAATTATGTAATTAAATACAATGCATAATGATTTACTTATGTTCAGCACAAGTTTCAACGTTTTAACACAGAAATAATTTACTCATCTGATTTCTAAAATATTATTAGACTAGATTCATGACTAAATATTAGATATTTATTTCTTATTTAATGAGAAAATATTTTAAGAGAGCTAGATATCTCTTAAATTCTATAAAAATGAAAGGGCGAATAAAAATCACATTAGTTAAATTGTGAAATTTAGCATACTACATTAGGTTTTAATGGGTGTTAAAAGTTACCATATTTTGAAAACATAACTGTTAATTAACATCTTTATATGAAGTTTCAGAAATTAATTATCCTAATTAAGAACCACTTTCTTCATCAATTTGAAGTGGAAAATTTATAGCTCATTAAAAACGTCCCTAAAGCAATAGTATAATCTCAACTGAATCAGGATAAGAGAGCAAATTGTCGGGGAATCCTCGGGAAATCGTCCGGAGACTCGCAGAATCCCTCCGGAGCAGACAGTCCAGGGACCGTCAGCCGACCCGACATCCCCAACCTTCAACGGAATTCCTGCGCCGAGGTCGAACGGGTGAAATTTGGGTCGTGTGAAGACAGTTGGCCGAAATGAAGCCGGGGATTTCTTGGTGCTTGGGGATGGTCTGTACTTTGACGACAACGGGGAACTGCTTATGGCGTTCACCCGCACTTTTTAATAGAGAACTACAGTCATCAGATTTGTAAGCCATACGTCAAATCGAAAGTATTTTATCTATTTAAAAGTTCTACCATTAATTTGTGGTGTCGTCTTGCCCTGCCGCTTTTTTTAAAGATCCGATCTGCCTGTCTAGTCCTGATATGCTTATTTCTGGATTCACTCAACAAATAAAGACAAACTTGTAACATTATTGGTAAGGAATGCATTTTTTAAAGGCCAACATAGGTGGGTAGTCCTATATAGTAAGAGTCTGGATACCCCCTCCTCCGAGGTGCGATTTTTCTCAAGAAAAGATAAAAACCTGCTCGATCATTTTAGTAGTACTGTATTGCTAATGATGAAGTTTTTTTATTTTTTTTTATTTCTGCCTTTCCTGCCGTTTCGACCCTCTCTGAATTTTCTTTCTGAGTACTGCATTTTTTGTTCCTCTGTGTGTTAAAAATACTCTCATGTGTCTCTTGTTGCTGTCTTTAGAATACTCATTCAGTTTAATCTAGGTAATCAGTTGACTAAATAATACAGGCATGCAACAGTCACACTAAATTTATATATATTCTTTCAATGAGTTATCTACAATTGATTTACAGTTCCATAATAGAGCTTCAAAAGTTGTCTTATCACAAAAAAAAGAAAGAATTACTATATTTATCTTTTCCTTAAAAAAAGCTAGATCTTAGGGGGAGTACTAAAACTTTCAAACTACAAGCACAGCCCCCCCCAAAAGCTCGGGGCCCGTAGCATTTCCTACTTCTGCTATATTGCTAATCCGGCACTGAGTATCTGTATATAACGGTCTCATATAAGTTGTTTTTAAAGTAGCGCTTACTGATAGTATGCGCACAAGAGAGGGACAAAAAAAGAAAAAGAAAAAAAAACAGCCCTCCTTAGTAAACCAAATATGGTAACACAAATAGTTGTGAAGTACAGATTCTAATTTTGAGAGCATTCAGAGCTTCAAATGATATTTAATTGTAAATTTTAATTTTTAATCACTTTTTATCTGAATAATTTATCATCAGATAATAGGTCAATTCTTATCTCTTTATTCAAATAAACCACTAAATTGTAAATAAATAAACAAATTAACACAAAAATATCAAATAATATTACTCTTAAAAGAAAATTAACCTGTATGAAATGTACTATCTACTACCTGAACATAGTATGATTTTATTTCATTTCAGAGAAGGAAAAAAAAAAACTGTCGGAATATTACAATACGAGAAAGGTAAAAATCAATGTTATAAATATACGTACTTTTTTCTGCTCAGGGACTATTTAAGAGGAAGCCGAGGAGAGCTAGGCCTCCTCCGAAAATTTAAAACAATAATTTAAAAAAAACGGCTATTTTAAAACATTTTTATTAACTCTTGTAACAATAATGTTTAAAATAACGGATCCCCCCCCTCCCCTGGCTCCGAAATTGAAACCTGTATAGTCTACTGTTTCTACTGTAAGAGCTTTTCTTTTTATCTTTTTTCAATGGAACGTTTAATCTAAAGTTTTAAGAAAAACATTTAGTGGGATGAATTACTTTCTAAAATTCATATCTCTGGTTACGCCCTTAATGTTACAGGAAGTCGATAAATATAAAACGATTAAATTATAAATAAATATTTACTAAAAATGAATCAGCAAATTAAAAAAGGGGAGAATTGAGGGAAGAAACCATTTTGCCGGAATGTTACAATACTAAAAGATTAAAACACTCAAATATTTTGTTTTCTACTCTAAGAGCTTTATTATTTTATTTCAATACACGTTAAATCCAAAGGAAATGTTAGAGTGGGTTGGAATATATTCTAATATCCCTCCTTCAGGTTACGCCCTTCAAGTAAAGAAGTACAGAAATAAAAATGATTAAATCTTAAATAAATAATGTTTTTAAAAGAAACAAAAATAATTAAACCATATGATCGAATTAGAAACAATTCATAGTTATACTGGAAAGAGAAAATTAACATGTTGTGTATGAAAAACATGTTAATTTGCTGAAAAGTTCTATCTGTTTAAACACATTGTACTTTAGTTTTAGCCAGCAAGTGAGATTTTCCTTTATTTGGTAAAGTCTCTTAAGGTTATAAAAAGTAGAGAAATAAAAAATTTTAATGGTATGTAAATATTTGTTCAGTTTCTTCTAGTTGGAAAAGGAAAAGAAAGTTGCAGAAATAATACCGTTCATAAAAAGGTAAATTACACACATTTTTTTTTTCTCTGTTTAAGAGCTTTACTTTCTCTTTAATTTTTTAATTTCAACATTTTATCTATAAGATTGTAGAAGAATAAAATACATTTTAGTATTCTTTTCGTCTGCTTACGCTGTTATTATAAGAAAAATAAAGAAAAGAAAACAGAAGTATTTAATAACATGGATGTTGAACTTCTCCTACGCTTTGAAGAAATATTCGCCTTCCAGTTGATTTCATAAGACAAATCGATGCTTAACAGAACAGTGATTCAATTTCTTTACGTATCTGTATCCCGGAAGTTAAGGACACCATGTCAGGAAATTTCTCAAGAGATCAAGTCCACATGGTCATATTTACTTCCCATTGAAAACGGACATGGTTTTACAGGAATACTCCAAACATATGTGTTTCTCAGTCCCACCTGTTGCGTAAGTCGGGATGCAATTTAAAAATAAAATGTGTACATACTTTGTTTTTATTGGGTAAGATATTTTTAAAAATAATTTAGAATGAAATGTTAAAAAAATCTTAGATATTTCATATGTATAACAAATTATTAAAATCTTAAACCGAAGTTATTTTTAGGAAAGCACATGTTATGTAACTTTATTTTCATTTTCTACTGAAGAGTCAGAATTCGTGATTCCGATACCTTCTGATAAACACACCTTTTATTTTAAAATTTCGGAAGTGTTTGCTCTAGGAACCTTGCAACCATGTACGTAAATTCTTCGTAGAATACACAATTTTAAGTTTTGAAATTACTGCTTATATTTTAGTTTATTTATGTGGGTTTTTTAAACCCACTGAAATGTAGCAACTTATGCAGAAGGTAACTAGAATTCAGGTGTTACATCTCCGCCTACTTTCAATGTCGCTCCACCTCTGCTCCTAACAATCCATATACAAATGTTATACTCTTAGAATGTACTGCATGAATTGTCAATTTTCTATATTTCCTATTTTTTATATAAATAAACAGCTATCGCTTTATCTAATCTCCAATATTTATTGCTGATAATGTTGAAATAATTATTTCTCTGTGGGCGTAAATTTTCATTATGAGGATGGAACTTTTCCCGCCCATCGCTCTGTAGTTAGTTCCGGAAAAACGTACTTATACTTGATCTATATGTAATATTAGTAAGTGACTTTTAGTTTACAGTTTTACATTTAAGTTTTACATTAAGTCAACAATAGGACCTTATTTTTTAAGCTCAGTATCCGGTCATGGATGTCTGAAGTACACATTGTACAAAGAATTTTTTTAAATGTTATGTAATAACACACCCAGAATGCTTTTTATTCCTAGTACAGCCATTTACAAGCTTATGTGTAAATATTAGAATAATAAACTCATTTATAAAAAACGCAGTATTATACTGACACAACAAAGAGAGAGCTAAGCCAAGTATTTGAAGATTATATTGATACATATATGAGGAGAGTCATAGAGTACGGCGCAAAATGTTTATTCCGACAATGAGAACGAAGGATATTAGTACTAGCGGTATAATTACTAAAATAGTGAGGAATTACGATAAGTACGTTAGAAGAAATCTTCTAAGAAGTGTTAGTAGATGTAACACATTCACTGGCGGTCCAAAAAGTATTTGAGTATAAGGCAAATTTCTTATTCCGATTTCATTTATAAAATGTAGTTTTTAATAATAAATGATTCATGTCGTGAACAATTAAAATTTTCACATGCTTGTTTCACATTGGGTGTTTTTCGGAAAATTAATTATTTATTCAAAAAACTAAAATGGGAAATCTGATTTGCATTTTTGACTTTCACGGGCTGGCGCGAAATTGGCAGCGAAGGAGTTAAAAAATAAATAATTAAACATGTAAATGAAGGAGTAAGACAAAGTCCAAATCTTTCTTATAAAGCATTTTGCCGTAGAGTCATAATTAAAGTTACAAACCCATGCCAAAAGTTTTGTGAAATACCAATATGCAATAAGAATTTGAGGATACTGTTTATTTGATAAAACAGTATACAGATTTATTTATGAAAAACGCTCGAAAATACGAAATCGATTTCTGTTGAAACAGAGGTTTTAAATCAATTTTTTCAGAAAATATGCGTGTGTCCTCCTAACGGTACGTCTATGGTAAATGAAAACAAAAGCAAAAACTAAATCACCTTATTTCTGTTCATCTTGGTGGTTTGGGAGAAAATTTTGATTTTACATGAACTAAATTTGATTTTACATCTAATTGTACAGGTACACTTTTGTTTGCATGTAAATTTTGAGTTTACATGTATTTTACATGTACTACTTTTCGAAATAATTAAAGTTTTTAGAAGGGAAGCTGAACATTGCATTTTTTTTCCCTTCGTTTATTCCAAGGCAATATAGCCCTAAGTAAAAACATTTTTAATAAAATAAAAGAACGAAACATGCGTTTCCGAATCACAAAAAGTGGCGCTGACGTCGATAAGCAAGCAGGTTCGCATACGCCCACCGTAGGGCGTTTACGAGCGTATACGCCCTACGGTGTTTTTCCGAAGGTCTGTTGTGATTGTATACGGCCCCCTGCATATGTTTCGCGACAGGAAATTTTTTCATTAAAATTAGTGATTTTGTAGTTTAAAATGTACTGCACTAGACTGGAAAACCTTGCATCTTTATTAAATGAAGATTTTAGAGCGAGATAAGATTCTTCATAGTATCGACCTACGTATGAACGTAAGCACTATAATCTGTGGAGGTTTTTGAAAAATCGAGTTTATTTCTATATCTAATTAAATAAATTTACTATACATACTGACATCACAAAATCTTCTTAAAAAATGCAAATAAGAAAAAAGAAGTTTTATTGATTTTCCAGGTTTTTTCAATGTATAATCCGCAGTATTGAGATTCATTACTTCAGTTTTTATCAATTGCTACGTAAACTCAGCTGATGTTGCAGTGATGAATTCTGAAGTGTTAACTCTACCTAGTGAAGGTACTTATCATACCATTCACTTTAAACTATCATCCTATCTGGCCATGAGCACCGGCAGCATAGGCAAGGGGGGGGCATTCTCCCCCCCTGGATTTTTGTATGCAGTGTTTTTCCTTGCTTTTTTTGCTCTTTCCAACATGGTTACCATACGTTGAAGTAGTCTTTGTCCCCCCCTTGAGTAGTCTTTGCCCCCTGGAGTAGTCTTTGCCCCCCCCCTGGGAAATATTCTGCCGGCGCCCAAGATAGATGAACGTAGTACTTATGAGCTGATTATTTTGACGAGGAATTACGATCTCTTTCAAAAAACGCGGTTTTTTTATATGCTGCTATATATGGAAAGTCAATCTTGCGTTTTTCATTCTGCAAATATGAAAAATCTATTTTCCATGCTTTATAACATATCACTTAAAGAAACATATTAACAGAAATTGCGAAATAATTTTTAAAAAATACTAACTCTTTATTAATCGACAACATTTTCGATCAATTCTTATGTTTCCTTTTAAATTTGCATAAAAGTTCCATTTTAAATTTTAAATTCCCTTTAATTACAGACTTTTAAAAATACCTGGGAATCATTCCTGGTATTCAGATCAATATTCAAAATAGTCTCTATTTAATAGTTTTCCTTATCAACATGTTTGTAACTTTTCTATAGAGGTAGCCTCAAATGGCCCAATGGGGGAAATAAAATATCCGTCTATGTTGAAATGATAATTTTTTGCTTACATTTACATGTTTGATTCACCATCTCATATTCTTTACAAGGGCGGATTAAAGAAGGGGCGGAGGGGGCGACCGCCCCACCGAGGAAAAAGAAATTAATGTAAAAGATCCTATGTCACTTCCATAAAATGGATGTATATGTCAATCTCAGTCTTCTAACAAACCGCCCGCCCCTATCGACAAACTTGCAAAAATCCGTCGAGTCACGTAAAAGTATGTTTATTTCGCAAGCTTACGCTAGAACGCTGATCGGTTGCTGTAACATCCTCTCCGCCTTCATAACGAAAACTGACGCCCAACAGTAAAACAATTTGCTCAGTATCAACGATTAACATTCTATTTTAAATAAAGGGGGAATAGTTTTGCATATAAAGATAGGAAATCTAGAAAAAACGATTTCCGAATCAGAAAGTTTATATAAGGATTCTTGGATTTGGGCATCCACTCTAATGTCGAGTTTTCGGTCAAGTTGCATTACTCATCATGGCAAAGGTGGTCATAAAATTCATTTTCCTTTGGTCTCTGGTGATACTTGGCTAGATGTAGATTTTCGTCACGAAGCTTTTTGTCGAAATTCAATTGAAAAAAATCTGTAATTTAAAAAAAAATAATCCAAAATTACATTTTTAAAGCCACGTTCAAAAAAAAAAAAAAAAAAAAAAACCTTTTTGGTTTTGAATTGTTGAATGATCCATGCGATTAGATCCATATGGCGGGAGTCAAAATCGGAGAGCTCTCCATTTTTGATCTTATAAAAATTTAATGTATGTATGTATGTATATATATATATAATGGCAGACAACGTCCACACTCGAGGGGGAGGGAAGGAGATCCCCTAGAAATGAACAGCTTCTTGTTTTCTTCTTTTAGTTTACTTATGGTTGTGCTTATAGCTTTGCGCCAAAGAATGATTTCAATACCTGTTGGGTGCTGCCATCTGTGTTTGAAACATGAAACTTTAACCTTGATGAAATGTAACATTTACACAGAGAACTAACGATTGGATTTTGATAAACGTTTGCTTAAGCAAAAGTGTTTTAATTTTCAGTTCTTATTTCACAAAATGTACTGTCGTCAGTAAATACATGTTTTTAAGTAAGGGAAATAAGCACAAAAGTATTTCAATCTGGACACAATCATACATCAACACTATTGAAATGTAAATAAATTTTTCCATACAACAATTATTCCGGATTTCGAAGCTTGCAGCTCTTTCAATGAAGCTGGGCTGTTGATTTATATATCTTTGTCTTACTCCAAGAGTTGCCCTAGGGCCACCGGACAAGCTAGACCCCACTGACCACAGCTTGGTTATTACATGGGCAAAAAGAGCAATAATCGGGCCAGGGGCTTAGACAAGGGGGGATAGGGGGGTCACAACCCCTCCATGAAGAATTTTTTGTCATACAAAATGTATATTCTTCACTACCTTATCACACACACGTATACAGATATGTCAGTTGCAGTAGTCTTATAAAAATTGTCTATGCCACCTGGCCGGGGCCCCTGAGAACAATAGGAACCCTTGGATCTCCTGGCTTTATGAATGAGAAATTCATATATACTGAAATATCTGTTTTTGTAAAATTATAATTGTTACGCACTAAATTATAGAAGTTACAAATTTAAAGTCATTTTTAAAATTTTAATATAAATTTTTCAAAATTTATATAAAAGTTAAATATTTTTTACGGTATACTATTTTGAGTGTTGAATTCAAAAAATGAATATTCGGCTATAATTAGCGTTTGCGCGTAGATTAAAGGGCAGGTATTCAGACACCCCTCCCCCCCCACCCTTAACTTCTCTATATACGTCCGTGCATATAGCGTTATATACAGGGGTGGCTCCAATGGGGGGTCCGGGGGGCACGTGCCCCCCCCCCGTTGGGGAACTTGTAACCCCCCCATCGGGGCTATTTGATTAATTCGTCGGGGAATTTTCATAAGAAGAAATCTATATTTTAGCTGAGTTTTAGGTTTGATTTTGCGATTTAAAAAAAATTAATTTTGTAATTTTTAAATACACATGAAAGGCGAATGAGTATTGGAGATTGAAGCGGATATGTTTACATTTGTGGGAGGGGGGGGGGGTATATTCCTCAGAACTTCTGAATAATGGCTAAAAGTACTTTCCGTTTTCATTCATCTCTTATCTCTGCGATCCTTTTCATGTCGAGAAACAGCCACTTCCTGCATCTTCCAATACTGGGATGTGTTTGTTCACAAACGGCGGGGGAGACTTCAAATTCGAATAGTGTATATTTGAAATCTGTGATCCCACTCTCAGGAGGCATTTAACTGGATTTGCAGCAAGACATCAATCTTAAGGTAACAAAAGTGCCAGTCTATACTTCAAACGACAAATTTATGAGACCACATGTGCGACCACTGTCTATTCGAGGCTCTTTTAATTGCTTAAACGATTGTGCATTTTGTCGCCGACACCGTAGAAAAGTACAATATGGGTGTGTGTGGTCGGGATAGGGGAGACAGTGACCGTTAATTAGACCAGTCGGGTAGATAAAAAATTTCGAGGGAAGGCTTAAGTATGGCTTTGCTTACACAGACAAATGGGGGATGTTCTTTTTTCCAGAAATACGGTTTTTGTACTTTTATTGGTCCTCAATGACAGAATGATGAGAAAGAAATGGTTCGTCGAAATATCCCGTATATTTTTCTTCGCAAACCCATAGTACATCACTTTTCCAACACTTGTTATTGTGCATTGTGCCAGTAAGTTAGACAGAGTTTAGAATAGTGGGCATTTTTTTTTTCTTGTTACGGCAGCATAGCATATCATTGTGAAGTGTATAAAAGTTTAATTTCACTTTTGGCTTTATGTTTCCTAAAAAAACATCGATGGTGCCAAAAGCACAAGATATAAAGTACAGTGTGCTTTATGTCGTGATATTTTTGATAATGATTATGTAAAAAAAAAAAAAAAAAAAAAAAAAAAAAAACCATTGGATAACTAAGCATTCAGATCTTCATAAACAAAATCGACTGGGGCCTGTTCAATTACCAAATGGAAATAAGAGAAAGAATCCTTGGGATATTTCTTCTTGCTCTTCGAATGTATGTTTATCTATGGAATTAGAGAAAGAAAACCCTTCAAGTTCATCAGATCCACAAACTTCAAGTAAGTTATATGTGAATTACATTCATATATATATTTTAAATGTTTAAAAGCTTTAATTAAATGTTTAAAAGCTTAAATATGTTTAAAAGCTTTAATTAATATAAGTAATTATTAAAAATATGGTCAGTTTATTTCTCTAAAGCATTGAATTATATCTTCTAAGCACTTACTTTTTGTTATGTATTTGTACAAATACTAGGGGCCAAGGCCCCCAGACTCGCTACGCTCGCTTTTCGTATGAGGGATCCGGCCCCTAATCAGGCTTATTCGTAAAAAAGACATAATTTCAACAGACAAAACCCGAAGATTGGATCAGATAGAATGTTACTGAGCTAAGCTACACATTGCTTGGTTCTTGTATCTTCATTGGTACATAAAAATTTAAACTTCACACTACAGTAGACCCCCTACCCCTCATAACACGGAAGATATTTTGTTATGGGAATCCGTGTTGTACGGGTCCTGAGCTATACTCTACCTGGAGTGCGGACTCCGCTTATAATCGCTGGAAAAATTATTTGCACTCCTCAGAAACACAATGATATTTAATGTTGCCATTCAAAAGTTATATTAATTAGGAGCTAAAGCGTAATAAAATCAGAACATATGTTTCAGCTGAATTTTTAATAATGTAAAACCTATTGGACACCTTGCGAATTTGCCACCCATGGCGATTTTTCATTATTTGGCGACTTGCGTACATGTAAAGTTAATAAAAGCTACGGAACAGATAGAATAGCCTGCCACCCATGGCGACTTTTCATTATTTGGCGATTTACACATGCTCACAACCTATATTTACTGTTCATTTAAAGTTACCGGAAAACCGTTATCCCTATTTTCATTTACATAATCGTTTGCAGATTGGCGTACTTAACACCACGAATTATACCATCTCGTCGCGCTAGCAAATATCCAAAGTGTACTATAACTGCTATAATGGCATAGTTAACGCCGCCAAATATTTCTACTGGTAGCAAATAATCCAGCTGGACGAGAACCGGCTTTAAAATAATCTGCATTTTAATTATTTTTCATTTTCAAGATATATTTATAAGTTAATGTGTTATGCAAAGTATTCTATGTCTTTAAAATTATTTTATCGCACTAATCCTTACTTGAACTCTTATAACTGTTGAGAAAGTAATAAGATATTTTTATAACTAAGTGGTTAATTAGATAATTTAACTTTTATTAGTTATTCTGTTTATATTAGTTATTCTGTTTTGGAAAAACGAATAATCGCTAATTCTAAACTTCTGTTGTCTAAGCGAACTTACTATTTGAAAATTGTCAACTTTGTGTAACACATTTTGAGTTACTTATTTCATATAGTTTTTATTTTGGCGTAAAATGGGCGTAATTCTAACTCATGTTTGTAAATTTCATGCGATTCTAGATACTTGGAAACGCTTTGTTGCAAAGGAATGAATGATTTTATGCCAAATCTGGCAACCATTCAGTTTATTTTATCAGTTTTTTATTAATATCTTCTAAAATAATTCGATTAGCAGGTTCCTCGGAATTTTTCGAATCTGTGGGCACCTAAGTCGAAACTCAAATCCCCACGGTTTAGGAGGAGATACGCTGTACGCTGACAAACTTTGACAGCGGCGGCGACAGCGGCCTTTACTTTTTTTTAGAATAGAGAGATACTATGCCCAAGGGTGGATCCAGAAATATTTTTCATGAAGGGTGCAAAGCTTGAATACCAATTCAGAATTGCATGAACATGCAATTTTATTTGAAGCGTATTTTCACTAGTGTAAATATTTTCCTCTCGGGGAATTCGTGCCCCCTGTGCCCTCGCACTAAAACCACACTTGCCCCTCACCCCCCCCTTATAAAAAAGAATTGAAACTAGTTTGAGCACAAATTTTGAATGACCACATTCTGCATTATTTAAAAATAAAAATAATTTTAAAATAAGGCACATATTTCAAAAACTGAGTCACTTGTTCTGTCTCAGAAATTTTAAAATACTGGTTTAAAGTTTATTTATTAACAGCATTTTAATGATACATATATATCATTAAGTGTCCTTAGACATGGATGCTCGTAATGGTTTGGAGTGCACTTTTAATCATAGCTGCGGATACAGAGTCATAACTTTTTGAGTTGAAACTGGAGTAGAAGTCGAACTTTTTGACCTCACATTCTGATTCTATGAAGTGTTGTACAACATTATTGTATTTTAAATTATATTAACTGTCTGAGTGCTCTATAAATTAATCTAAATTTTCTCCTAATTGGTCTTTTAAACACTATAATTACTTTTAAATGTGCTCTTGCTTTTAAACCATTGATAAGTAGCATGTTGTTCACCCCATTATATGTAATTCCCGCTAAATTACAGAACAGGATATACATTTTAAAAATATATTCTTTCGTTTCAATTTCGATTTTTTGGTATATTTATCAAATACGATTTAGTAATTGGAGTGAGGACGAAAGGTATGTCTTTATAAACTTTCAAATTGCATTAATGCAAATTTAAATTAAACACAGATTTAATGTAATTGTATGTAAATTAACAGTATTTTAATTCACGAGTCAAAAGCTTTTGTGTCATAAATGTAAAATAAAATTTCCCATTGTATTACTTTTATTCATAGAGCTACAAAATTTATAAGTCTTAATTGATATTTTAAAAAGAGATTTACGACTCGGGCGATAAGAAATTTCGGATTTTGTTTACTACGGAAACTTTTTAAAATGTATATTTAATTGTGTAATAATTTGACATGACAAAATATTTATAAAATTATTTTACAGTTAATCATCTCTGGCATTAAAAATATGTATAAACCTATGAATATTTAAACGCTTTAACTAAAAATTTTCATTTTAATTAGAAATATTTTAAACTGGACGTATTTTATTTATTTATAAGTTAATGTGTTATGCAAAGTATTCTATGTCTTTAAAATTATTTTATCGCACTAATCCTTACTTGAACTCTTATAACTGTTGAGAAAGTAATAAGATATTTTTATAACTAAGTGGTTAATTAGATAATTAACTTTTAACTTCTTCCGAATAAAAAAATAGTACTTTTCTGTTTCTTAGATGGCAAATTTGAATAAATTCTAAATATACTTTTTATTTATAAATAGATTCAATCGAACACAATATGCACGATTTAATCTTTAATTTTATAAAAATTTAGCAGTAAGATTTGTTTTTATTTTTATTTTTTTGTAATTTAAGAATTAGTCAAATACATAGTTTGTTTATTTGGTAACATACTTTATACATATACAACGAGTGAGAATTTGCACTATATAGAGAAATCTAACTGGATTAACCGGCCCTCTTTAGCTAAGAGTTCATAGCTATGCACACCAAGAAGATTAACAGCTGCAAGGGAATTAAAATTTATTACATTTTGCTTGGGGTAAAAAAAGAAAAAGTTAATTTTAAAAAATTAAATAATAAAAATAACCAGCTCCTCTGATAGACCAAAGCCCTTCCAGTCCAGTATGAAGATGGCTGTGGATAGATCTAAAAACGGAATATAAGTTAAAGGAAACTGATTAACCTTGACTGACAATTTAATTTTTATATCGTTGTGGAAAAATAACTAACTTTTGTGAATTTTAATTCAGTTATTTTACTGCAAAGTAAATAAAAATTATGGTATACAGCGTCTATATCGTCTTCCGAAATTTTCCCTTTTATCCTGTAAAATAAGTAAATAAAATAAATACAATAAAAGTTTTATATTTGCGTGTAGATTTGTATGTTATATACAGTGGCGTATCGTAAGCCACCGCAACTTCCCTTATTTTGAATCTTTATATACAAATCGCTATTGAATCCATGGATGGCACCAGCATTAATATAAACTATTAAAATAAACTAATAGTATGTGTTCTAAACTGATTTTTGAGTTACAGAATTATATGTATCAGAATTCAACTCTAAAACTTTTAAACAGATTAATATTATGTTTGTTATTCGCCTTATTAATTGAACTCTTTTTCGTTAATGTTGAAATTTTAAAAGTGACACTATGAATTATTAGTAAATGAGCTTGCTTTATAAAATGATTTATCACGTTTGTGGAAACCTCGTTCAAAACTATCTTGGAGTATTACAAAAAAGTAAATTTTTATCAAGGTTAGGTCGCTAAAAATAATTATTTTTGTGTGAATTGGCAAATTATAAGCTGTCCGATTATATTTTTCTGACGATATTTTTTATTTTATTTTATTTTAGATTTTAAAAGAAAGTGGTTAATTTTCTTCAAGAGTGCTTGACTTTATAAAAAAACTTAATAGCGCATATATTTACGTTCTCTTTCGGAGATTTTTATAATTTATTATTATTATTATTAACTGAAGCTCCCAGGGGTACACTTCACAACAATTCTTTTCGAAATTGAGATACGGTGCCATCTTTTAGCTTTCAATAAGTACTATCACCACATGAATTATTATTGAAGTAGAATCATTTTAAAGCTGTAGAAACAAGCGATAAAGTTTTGGTATGCCACTTTACTGCGCACCTTCAAAATCATTTTTCTCAAAAGAAAATTTTTGTTATAAAGTGGTTCTACCTATAAACATTTCAGTTGCATATTTCTCACTTTATTGTGATTTAAAATATTAATATTACATAAATTAACAATTCGATTAATATTTTTACAGTAAAACATGTTGGCCAGAAACACTAGACTTTTTGAGATAACGAGTTGAAATTAAAGGGAATCAGTTTTTAAATGGAAATGTAGATTACAATTATCTACGCTAGGGATCTATGCCGGAGGTGGGTTTGCCCTCCGTGGGGGACTTTCTAAGAGGTCCTAACCTGTATTTATGCAAAGTTTCGGAAAAAAACCACGGAAAACTCCGAACGGTTAGGTCGGCGGACGCGACCTGTCGAACCAGGCACCTTCCGTTTCCCAGTTCAAAGGCTAGCGCTATGCCACTGGTGGGGTGGGATTCAATTTGTAAGGGAAAACACATTTATTGAGATATCAAGAATTTCGATGTTCGAGATATCGAGGTTAAACTGTAATTAAATTTACATATATCTCTTAATTTCATAAAAATAACTGCAATTTGTGTAAAAGCGTGCAAATTTAGTCATGCTTAATTTATAAAATAAATTTTCAGTGAATTTACAGCAATATTCTTGCACAAAAAACTTTTGTTTCTGATATTTTTTCTGCGGGAAAAAAAAATGCGTAGAACTTTCTTCGCTGAACTTTTTTCAAAGAATTTCATTCATATGAAATATTTTAAGCGTTAACCTGAAGAACTCTTAAAAGTAGCTTTCGAGATTTTACAGAAACGTGCAAGGCCGTTACCAGGGGGGAGGATCATGTGGGTTTGACACCCCTCCCCCTCCAAAATTTCAGTAAATGCATTATCAGTTTATTTGCGTTCATTCTAGAGATCAGTTAATTTAATTTTAGCACTTCAGATCCCCTCCACCCACCGAAATTTTTTGCTTGCTGAGGCCTTGGGGAAATATTTGTGTAATGTAAAAGGATTTTGAGATACGTTAATTAGGGTCAGTTTAAATAATAATCTACCAGGAAAGATTGTGCAGTGGTTTTTGAAAATATCCGGGGCCTGGGTGTCCGATTTTGTATGTCGATCCGATTCCTGGAAATATTTCACAAAACAAAACATTATATTGTCCTCCATCTCCTCTAAACTTATCTGGATCCTGGATATTTTAGTTTAGAAAATGATTTATTGTGAAAAAATCACTTTCTAAAGTAAAATATTTTCAAGTGGTGCAAATAGTTGCAAATTTCCATATCATACTTGGTGACAAAAATGTCATAAAAGAGGGAGGTCAAAGCCCCCTCTTGGATACGCCACTTAGCATATGTACATGTATATTTGTGCCCCCTCGTCGGGGAGTTATGACCCCCCGTCGGGGAAGGTCTAGCGCCACCACTGGATAGCACGAACTATTTTGAACACAGATATTCTTTACCGTGAATGTTCACGTTATGCAAACCTTTTTAAAAAGAAAAACGTGTATATTTCCTTTGTAAATATTGAAGATAAGCAACATGAAATTTTAAAATTCGATTCGGCTAGAGTAATTGAAATTTCAAGTATTTACAAAAAAGATATGCATTGAAAGTAACTAATTAAATAAGCACCCTTTTAATTACATCACATTATGAAAATAAATTACTTCAGCAAAGATATATAATAGCTTAGATTTTTTATGCACAAAATATTTCATTAAATTTTATTGCAATGTACTTACAATTTTACATCTACAAAGAATTTCACATGTAAATATAACAGAAAAGATAGTTTTCAGAATAATAATTTAAAAATATTTTTATACTGACTTGTTCCAATAAACAAAAGCATGATTTTATAATATATAATAATTATTATGAGTTTTTTTACTTTTTTTATTAACTCATTTAAATTTTTTTTCTTTTATAAATGACAAACCTATCAGAGTTAATAAACATTCTGAATTTTTTAAACATATATTTGGAAAAGTAGGTTTTGTTATGAAATTCAAAGCTTAAGATTATTTATTTATTTATTTATCTTTAAAAAAATTCGCACTTTAATTGGATTATAATTTGTGTACGAGTGTGAGTTCCTATGGCAGCTACTAATAAAACATTCTGATTTTTTTCGAGTCCATGGCGTCGCTTGTTTATGTTCAGAACTGTTCATAAACCATTTAACAGATATGATTTTTCGGGAAAAGCCTTAAGGCTATCTTAAGTATTCTTTACTATTCCACAATTGTAGGTTCGTGGAGAAATTATAGATTAAAAGAATATTATATGAGTATTTATTTCACACTTTTCTGTAGACATCTACCCGACATCTTCATGTTTTATTTCATGTGTATTTAAGTGGTTTTAGTCCTAAGCAAAAGTTGACCGAAATTCCATTTTTTATATGTACAATTGGAAAAAATAAATTGAAATCAGTAAAAATAAAATTAATTTTATTATTGACTATATATTTAGCAGCATAGTTTGATATATATATATGAGATAATATTCAAATAATATAATTGTATAAATATGAATAAAGCACACTGAGGGGAAAAAGGAGTGGTAGTAGATTTTGTTTTCTTTCTAATGGCCGGGTCAGTGGTCTACTGTAGACTTGGCCGCTACGAGGGTCAGAGATGTTGGCCATTTCATTATGGGCGCTAGAGATGGACGCAAGACGGAAAATTGGCGTCTCGCAAAACAGCTTAAAATCTTCGTCTCGTCTCGCTAAATCCCTGTATCGTAATGTTAAAAATGTCTGTCTTGTCTCGCATAGAATCTGTGAATCTCTGTCTGAAGATCGTCTCGCGTCCATCCCTAATCGTCGCGCCTAATAGGCATTCTGACGTTGTCCCTTATGAGTGGTCTGCTAATTTTGAACCATTTACAGTTGAAAAACCTAGCACCTGGATTGACACCCCCAGAGGTATCATTTGAAAATGGAGGACATCAAGGACCACTGACCAAACAGCTATAAAAATGCAGAATATTTCTATTGTTGAAAATTAAACGTGACCAAGTCAGAACTCCTCCGGAAATTCTCTCCGCGAGCGTACCTTTGTAGGCGAGAGAATATCCCTGCTTATAAAAAGCCATTAAAGCCCAATAAAAACGTCCTTTACGTGCCCGAGAAACGAAAAAACTTCAAATATCAAAGCTGACTTTTTCGAAAAGTCAACGTGGAAATTCCTTAAAGTCACGACTCAATGTCCATCATGTTCCTTTACATGGTCTACATGGTGTTGTACATGCCCGCAGTAGATTCAGTCAAAAGGGGATATCACTCACCGAGGCACTGGCCATGCCGGTGCTGCCTCACTTTCGGTTTCCAATGGGAACCGAATTTAACCGACTGATCTACTGCCGTACGAGTAATAGAAGTTTAAAAATGAATAAATAAACAAACGTAAAAACATAATTAGATGTTATAAAGGACATCGATTAAAGCTAAGTCGCTTGATTTGTTTAAATTGCTGATTCAAATGAATATTTCAGTAGTTCCAATATTTTAAGTGTTCGCAATGTAAGTACTTTTACAAAACAGAAAACATTTGCACACCAATTGATGTTATTTTTCTGTTACGTTGATTTCCTCGAAAGGACAGCTCACGTCACTGAATGTTTTTCTGTCTTTGCTCCATTTAAGAATATTCCTCCCACAGTTTAGATCCCTATCAGACGGTCGGTGACTTTTGAATATTGTCACCCCAGCTACAAGCGACCGTCAAGAGATCTTCCGGAACCACAGATTTACCATGCACCTGCACCTCATGTACACGATGGTCTTCTGTGGTAGTTGGGGAATTGAAATCACAATCCTACGGTTTATTGCTCTACATTGATCAAACTAAGCTTAGTGGTCATCAATTATCTTTAAACGACGTTGGAGAAACTGTTCGGAATACAAAGACGGACGGCTTACCGGGGCCACAAGTTGTGTGATATGTGAATAGGTCTTAGTGAATATGGAAAACAAATCAACAAACTTGCGTGCATTTTAACCAGTGCTATGTGTGCAAATCCAACCATGCTGCAAAAAAACACTGACCACTGTCTTTACAGTTCAAGGGTCTTTCATAAAAATCTACGGCACAACGACAACTACGTTTCCTTTTTTACGAAGCGCTAATGACCTAATGAGGATGGTCATCAGTTATCTTTTGTTGGTTAACCGGAAAGTCCGATGACATGGTTCACCGTGTGGGTGATTGCCGTGACAACAGGAGGTAACAGGGTTAGTGCTGTAAAAATAACGAAAATATTAATACCCGTATGTATTTGTTACTCTAAACTCACTACCAGTTACTAAGTATTCGTTACTGGTTACTTTCGATACTAGTTCGAACGCGAGAAACATAACGTGTATCTAGAGGAGGGGGCTGCAGCCCTCCTTTCCTAAACCTGACCCTTTACTTAGATTAAAATGTGATATTTATTTACAACTGATACTTAGTTAGCAATTTGATACACACACACACACCTCCTGAAATAAAATCTTGGCTACGCTATTATGCATAGCATTACGTACGATTACGAATGTTTAACATACTACATGCAATTACATTTATTGGTTTAAAAACAAATAAAAATATCATATATTATTTTTTGACTTAAAGCGTAAAAGTTGTATTTAGAGCTTATTTTCTCTGATTAATAGATGTTTTTATACAAATGTATTGTTTTATACAATGTTAAATTATCCGAATAACTCAGACAGCGCCCATAGAAATCTTCCAAAAACATTCTGTCCCCCCCATAGTCTACCTCCCCTTTTTTTAAATTCTGAACGCTGGTTTAACCTGTTCATTCTCATCATAAAACGTATAACGGAAAGCTTGTGCCTAGTGTTCCTTCTGAGCGCGGATTCTTGAAAGATGGAGGTCAAGTCGCCCCCCCCCTCCCCCTTAGGCGTCAACATTTAAAAAAAAACGGAACTTTTTTGAATTATTTTAATACCAGTGGCGTGCTCAGGGGTGGGCATAGAGACCCCTGATCCCTCTCGAAATTTTTGTTTAAAACGGAACGATAACTTAAAAAAATGTGTTTTAAGTTTACATGCCCAGTATCTTTTTTATTTCCAAATAATAAAAATACGCGAATTCCTTTACTTTATAAAAATATTTTTTAAGGCGTATTTAAATAACTTGTTATTTATTACTCATATTTCGGTTCTAGATGAAGCATTTAAAAAAATAAGTTCTCAATCCTTCGGGACCACCCTGAAAAATTATCCTGATTACACCACTATTTAGTACTGAAATGTCAGAAAGCACGAGCACCCTTTTGCTAACGTGCTTCTATTCTTATAGATATTGCTCTACAATTGCAAGAACACCCCCTTTCCCCCCACGCCCCCCCCTAAAAACTCCTGAGACTAACTACTGAGATTGGCGCCCACGCATAATATACTATATACCGTACATCCCCGCATTGTATAAAACATCGCCATGTCTAATCCCATATCATAATAGAGCAGCAGATACTGTGTCTATCTGATATTGCGTCATCAGTAACTAAAACAAAACATACGAATACTTCAAACTTCATCAAAACGAGACCATTCGGCACATGCGAAATGCAACCCCCTTACAAGTCAGCAACGAAAAGCGAAATATAGTGCTACTGCTACTCAAATACCAAGACTCATTTTCCCCTTCAAACCACGATCCGATATCCAGTAACAAATAACAGAAGATATTAGTATTCGATTACAGGAGCTCATTTTCCCTCTTCAAAGTTCGCCTGGTACTCTGCATTCGAAGTTCGAAGTGGGTCGATCCGAATGCAGTAACGGCTGATATTCTAAAGTAACAATTCGTCACTTCGAGTCTGAGTGATTATCTGCATTTCAGTAACAAATACATACGATTTGCTACAGCTCCAAAAAGGATATTCTTTTCACGAAACTTATGGCCTTTAAATCACTAGTTGGGGTCCACTGACAAAAACTAACAAGTGAACACCACAAATCCCTCCCCCACACAACGGAGAGAGCAAATGCAGATTTTTCCACGCCATCGTTTATTCCAGTGTATTGATTACCCCTGTAGTCCCGACTGTCCCCCAACCCCGTAACTCAGCATCAGCCTTTCGGCGGCTGAACGGTGAGTCACTTTAAATTCCCCGCTGTGCTCACCCTAGAAATGTGATCTCGTTTGCTGTTTCCTTCGAATCCTGAGAAACACATTCCCAGCTGCAGATAATCGCTCGCTTTAGAATGAGAATAGTGTAAAATTTTGTGCAGAATAAGAATGGGAGGGGAGCAAACCTGTTCGGGAAAACCTTTGTTTCAGTCAGGCCATCTTCATTGAATTTTTTATCTGGATACAAAATTTCTTTCGCTTTCTAAAGCAAGAAATTCTCTAAAAATCCCCGACAGGGAGGCCAGTCATCCCCGATGAGGGTTGCATGGCCTCCACTGTCCACCACCCCTGAGTCCAAGGAGTCCAAGACAGATAAGAGGTAGTTATGATAACGTCTGCTATTAAAAATGCCATTAGGTAAACCGAAGACAATGAACAAAAAACGACTTCTTCATACAGAATTTTGGGAACTGAGCAATAGAAGTACATGCCACGGATAGACAGTCTTGAGAGAAGAGTGTAGTAAAGGGAAGAATGTGGCTTAGAGATAAGTGATGGCCAACTGCTGGTCTCCGGCTTAGTACACACTAAACGACTGAGTCACGCGGCATTGTATCGGGACAGTTGCGATCAGTGGCGTAGCCAGAAATCTTTCATGTGTGTGCGTGGAGGTGGGGGGGGGGGGGTTACGACTACTGCAACTCACATATATGTATACGTGTGTAAAATAAGTGAGTGAAGAATATACGTTTTGTATGGCAAAAAATTCCTCATGGAGAGGGTTGTGACCCCCCTGAGGGCTGTATCCCCCCCCCTTGGCTACGCCACTAGTTGCGAGACTTGTTTCCCTGTATACACCTAGAAACAAAGTCGCGGAACACATATATCTCGAGACAGTTTGCAAGGTTTTTCCGCAACATTTTTATTTCCGCATTTGTATGACTACCGTCATACAAATGCCACAAGTCTCAGTTCCCCATCAAAACGGGGAACATTAGCAATGTTGCGCAGTATTTCGTTAGTGTAGGACCGGTTCCCGGTCGCAGCCAATGTAACGAAACGACTGCCTACGTCAGCAAAACCGCCTTACTGGAGAGCAAAAAATTTCTATTTTTTCCTCGGAGCTTGGTGGGGCGAATTTTTTTTTTTTGGTTTGGCGAAGTCTCGAAAAGCTTCCGGGTTCGGGCCCATTGTGCAGCTGTTGAGTGTTGAGCTAACGGTCTGGAACTTTGGGCGGTTTTCTCCAGATGTAACATGAATACGCGTTAGAACCAACCCTTAAAAATATCTCCGCTCAAGGCACATGCCCATCGACCTTGAACTAACAAGACGGAGCATTGGGGCGGAAACCGTGTTCGAACATCTCCGGCGAGCAACCCACAAACAGCTGATCTTTGTTGTTGTTTGGAAGATCGCACGCGTTGTAATGCGTATCTCGGCGCGTTGATATACTGCTATGTTTTAGTTCTTGAAACCGCTCAAAACATCGTGAATGAGCATGTTAAAATTAATTCTTACTTCCCTTTAATACACAACCTATTAGAGTAGAATATTAATATTTAATTCATTTCGATTGTGTCTTTCTTTAATAATAAATGATTAATTTTCGCTATTGTAAAGACCAAAATTAACTAACTGGAAAGAGTACTAATTAAAAAATACAAACTTTTTGTATTTTAACTTGCCAAGAATTATTACATATCTTAGTAGTCGATAATTTAAAATATTTAATTGATGAGGAAATTATTTACATGGTAGACAAAAATAAATAGATCAAAATAATTTTCAAAAGATAAAGAAGAAATTATCCAAATGTTGGACCAAAATAAATACAAATTAATGAAGAAAAAAACATTTTTATTAATTAATCCACCACTTAAAAAGTACACCAACAATTCTTGAATATAAAATACAGATCACTTAAACAAATATGTTTACTCTTACATTCCCTAATTTTGGCATTCAAAATACATATTATTAAAAACAATTACAATTCATCGCAAAATTTCATACAATAGGCTAATAAGTGGATAAAAAATAAGATGCTTCAATGAAGGAAAAAATATAGATCCATGTTTATTAGGAATTTAAAAATATTTGTTTAATATTAAATAGATAACTATGTAAACTGTTGTTTAATTAAGAAGCTGAATAATAGAAAATGCTAAGAAAAATCTAGGAATTTTAAATATCTTATTTAGAATTACACTCCTTCATTTTAAAATTATTTTAGAAAAATTAAGTAAAATTTAACTAATAAAACACTCACAAAAAATAGATGTCTCCTTTTCCGATGAATCAGATGCAGAGGATGATAACACTGAACTAGAGGATCAATTACTAGACTAGAATAACGGGGATCAGATGGGTAATTTAGAAATTTAATTAATTTTGTTTTTTATTGAATTTATTGAATGAGGATGGGGTATATATTCACCACTATACAACAAATATAAACACCATTATTAAATACAAAATTACTGGTTTTTAAATAAAATTAATTTCGTGAATGTTTTCCTTATATTTTTAGAATTATTTTTTAAATTATATGAAGCGGTTACATGGTGCATTCTTATTTGTAAATATTTTTCAATTATACATTTTACTAAAATTATAAAATGATTATTTTCTGCTTCATGGTCAAACATACGGTTTTCGAGTCATTTAAAAAAATTATTTACATTAATTTTCTTTAAAGCTTGCTGTGTCATATAAAGAATAATTTTGTTTTTCCCAAGACCAAATGCTTTTTCAGTCTGGCGAAAAACAATTTCTGTGTGTTTACATAATATTACAACATCATTTGCTGGTACAATTAACCCAGCATCAGGTGAAAATGCCTTATAGGCTATCAGCCCAGATTTTTCTTCATGCATGGATCCACGCTTTACGTAGATGCTCATCAGAAGGAAATCTAAGAAATAAAAGCAGTTCTCAAGTAAACATTTTGACTAAAAGACACATTTTTGCACTGTAGGGTAACAAAACATAATTAAAATCTACTGACAACATAAGTGAGACATAAACATAAATGAATCTATCCTTAATTATTTCAATCAAATTTTGCGTTAGATCAAAATAAATTTAATTACAATCTACTGATCATAACATAAATGAATCTATCCTTAATTATTTCTATCGAATTTTGCGTTAGATCAAAATAAATAATGTATAAACAAGAGAAATAACAGCTTCTGAAATATAAACATAAAAATATATTTTTCTCTCTCATTTTGCTATCAAATTAATTATAACTATCTTCGCAATCATTGCTATTAAACATACAAAAAAGTAGGGAACTTACTAAAAATAAAAATAGACTTCATTGACACATTTTGTTTACATTAACTTAAATTAATTTAGTCAATATCTGAACATCTAAAGTATGCAAGCAATTCAAATCCTATACATGACATAAAAGTTAGACATTTAAAACAATAAAATACGTTTCTTTTACATTTGGTTATACAATATCAAATAAAAAGCTTCCAAATTTAAAAGAACGTCAGCGTATTGCCACGTGCAATGACCGGATAGTTAAGACCTATTTCTATGATGATCAAAGAAAGTTTTCACTTAAATGAATAGAGTAAAACATTGAATAAGGTGTAATTTAACGTCTAAAATCATACTTACGTGAAAAAAGAATATCCTTGGCCGGCTTTAGCATTACAATTGTATGCGGCACAAGAGTTCACCATGTTCACTGTATGGGCGCAAAGGCGAATGAGTCCCACATTTACGTGACCATTTGGCTGGAGATGTTCGAACCCAAAACTGGTTTCCCGCTCGCAAGCGTGCTCCGTTTTCTTCAGTGAAAGGTCGATGCACATGCCCCTCTTGCAGGCATGTCTTAAAACACAAACAAACAAACGAACGAAGGTAATTTATGACTTCAAATTGTATGGTGGCCGAGCGCATAGCGCTCTCAACTGGCAGACGGAAAGTGCCTGGTTCAAACCCAGGTCACGTTCGTCGACCTAGTCGTTCGGAGTTTTCCGTGGTTTTCAATCAAATTGTATGATGCAATATAAAAGCATTCTTGGGAAACCAAGTACTAAAAATATAGGGTTTGAATAATTAAATTTATTGATTGTTGTGGTTCTATAGATCTTTAAAGATTTTCTATATACAAACATGCGAATGTAGGCTTAAAATATCTTTTAACTATTATTATTATTTAAGAAAATATATTTTGTCGATTGTTTGAAGTACATCGCGATTTGTACATTGGCCAATTAGATTTTACACGAGTTTTTCACCAGTTATGTATATCTTAATGCTAAAACGGAGTCCTTGCCCGCAGCATGGAATTTTTCGGCAATAGTAAGAAGCTCCAAAATTCCTTTATTCATTACTTTATGGGGGAAATGGTAATATATAGTTAGGAAATGGTTTCAAACTGTTTGAGGGGTGTTTATAGGTGTCTAAAGTTGCTTTAGCTATGCAGAATTACAGAAACACATTGACACGAAATCTTAAATTATTAAAAGCGTCACACCAAGGAAATGCGGAAATAAATTAATGACAGTAACGAATGCATAAAATTTAGCTTTCTGTCTACTAGTTTCTGGATCGGGTTTCAGAAAAAAACGTAAATTGAGGTGAGAGTCTGGTTATAATATTCAAATTTTAAACTCATAATAATTAAAAAAAAAAATTTTTTTTATGAATATTCCGTCGAGTAATCCTGACAGTGCCAATCATTCGGTTTTACATTTTGATATATGCCTGGCCCAGAATATGCAATTTTTGTACAACCGGTCTGCGTTCGAGTCACTGCCATTTTTTTTAATTAAACGGTGTATGTATTACGGCCACTTATCTGCGCGAGGGATCTAGGCCGAAGGGGGATTCCTAAGGGTTCCGAACATACATTTACGTGAATTTTAGCAGAAAACCATGAAAACTCGGAACGTCTAGGTCGACGGACGCGACGTGGGTTTGAACCAGACACCTTACGTCTCCTAGTTGAGAGTACAAATGCTCTCGGCTACTGTTGGGGCTAATTTTCTTGAAAAAAAGCTAATACATTTTATTCATTACTGCAGGACATTTTCCCTGACAATACAAAAATTTATTTCCTAAGTATGAGAATTAAAAACAGATTACAGGATTCCTAAGATGTAAAAGAGGAAAGTAAAAATAAATAGATGAATAAATTTTTAAAAGTCACTTTTTTATTTAAGCACGAACTAAAAGGAATAAAGTAATTTTCAATAGGTTGGTTTTCAATTGGTAAGTTTCAATAAGTGAAAGTGTTAAAAACGAAAAAAACCAAATCAAATCAAATAATCCATGAATATATAAATTATTTATCGTTAAACTTACTGCTGGTTTATAATTTAAAAATCTAGTAATCTACGAATACTAAAAGATTTTTTTCGGAAACTATTATAATGGGCTTCACTGTTGCTTGGTAAATGATGGAAGACATTTTGAAAATTTGTTATAATTAATTTTGCTCCAAGAATTCGAATTCCTCTTTTGAGTTTTCTGCGAATGTTTTTCGGCTAACGGTTCACGGTGGGCTGAATTTTACAGCTTAAATGAGTAGCTTTTTTTTAACCTTTCACAATTTTACCTTGATAAGTCAGTACCGTAGCTAGGGGTCGGCTATAGGTGGACAGCTGCAAAGGGCACGAGTTTCCGAAGGGCGCACTTTAGAGACTTGGAGGCACTAAGTAAGAAGAAGTCTAAGTCGAACGCTCGTGTGAGTCCGTTTTCATACGCTTGAATGACAGTTCAATGCCTTCTTCAATATTTTCTTACCCGGGTCGCGGAGAAAAGTCTCCCCGTTGTGTAAGGCCTGGTTTTGTGGTTTCACAGGTTAGCTTTTGTCGGCAATCAAAACTGGTCATTAAAATCCTATAAATATTTCGACCCTGCAACATTTCCCCCTTTTTTACAATAGCCTGCACGAGCAAATTGACTATTGACACTAGATATACCAAGACCAGTCAAAATGACTGATTTAGGGCCATTTTTTCCCTTAAAAAATTATTTGTATATCTAGTATTAAAAACTCCTCTAAAAGCCTGGAGCATATGACAACGGATTCATATGAGCGTTGGCCTTTAGAGGCGCAAAATTCATATCTCGCCAAAGGCGCTTTATGACCCTAGCTACGACTCTGAAAAACAAATAAAATGACTGGGAAGTGAATATTTATAGATATCGTATTTTTTCCATCGACATCAGAAAATATCATTAACTGAAGCAGTCAAAAGCAGAGTGAGCGTCGATGCCGTTCCGAAATCACAGGTGGCATCGAAGGCAGGCAGGTGGAAATCGAAATTAAGGAATCTTACAGTTAATAGATATTTAAAACCTTAAACTTTTTGTAAATCACATCTTCTTCGTAATAATATAATCTACATTTTTCTTTATTTTAAAAATTAGAACACTCGAGAAAAACAAATAATTTTGTTTAAAACAAATTTTTGACTTTAATACTTTCGTTCGTGAAAATTTAATTCTGTCGCAATTTCTTTCCTTGGCTTAGGGCGCAGGGGGAAACGTCCCCCGGGCCAGCACGTGCCTGGCTATACTTACACATAATGATCGTCGGTTGATTTTGTCCTGCAGGTCCATCTGCGTGAGGGAGGGTGGTGGGACTTGAGGATTCTTGTCTCACTTGGCGAATATTTTTCAACATAAAATCCGTACATTTGGATTTTTAAAGTAAAAAAAAACCCTTTCAGGGGTGGGCTGGGTAGAAAATTTAAAGCTAAAGTTCAATTGTAAGCTAAATATCAATTGTAAGCTAAGTAAAGGGTCCCATCTCGGGGCAGGGGGGGGGGAGCAGCCCTCCAGCCTCCCTCTCTGGCTACGCCCCTGCTGTGCACCGAAGTATTAATAAACTTGCAGTTAAATGCTACCTTCCTCACTAAAAAGGAAAAATAGGTCTCTAATCAAAAAAAAAAAAAAAAAAAATCTGGAGTGACTCCACTCGACTTTCCGAACACTTACGATTAAGATTATTACCAATCATTTAAATCATTTTTAATCGTTGAATAATTCAAACATATATACTAAATTGAAGCTCAATCGAATGCGCCGTTTAAACGCTAGCGCACTTTCAAGAATTTCTCCCCATATGCCATAATGTAAAAGAAATCTTTGTAGCTCTGTAGAAAAACTATAAGTCCTATACACATCAAAATCAATACCGGTCTTACGATGGTGGTTTATAACATATATACCCAGTTTGAGCTCAATCGAATGTGCCGTTTAAACGCTAGCGCACTTTCAAGAATTCCTCCCCCCCCCTATATAGGCCATAGATTAAAAGAAATCTTCTTCGTAGCCCTGTATAAAAACTATAAGTCCTACACACAGCAAAATCAATACCGGTCTTACGATGGTGGTTTATAACATATATACCCAATCAGTGGCGGATCTAGGATTGGGTAAAGGGGGGGGCTAACTTACTGAGTATTCAATAATTTGAGTACAGTTATCCACAGGCCCTAAGAGAGGGGGCCGGACGGGGCGTCGTCCCTGGGCCCGTGTTCAGCTAAAGTGCGTCCGTGAATTTTTCAGAATGTGTTACGAATTTCATTTATAGATCTGTAATTAAAATAATTTTTTTAACTAGACTAAATTTTGAATACACAATTCTAGAATGATTTAGATTTCAGAAATGTTAATTCTAAACAGCAGTTTTACAAAAAACAAAAAACAAATCCTTCCATCCCTCCTGTTTTTTCGAAACTTTTGTGCTTTACGAAAGGGGCTGGAAAGATTTTCGCCCGGCCTTATAAAATTTCTCAACGAGGCCCTGGTTATCCAAGCTTGACGACATTTCGCACGATTTTTTACATGTCGCCTGTAATTTTATTTTTCTGCCTACATATAGTATTACGTTATCGAATGTCGAGAAAGGTTTGCGAATTTCCGATAAAATAAAATACTTGATCCTGCTAGGACTTACACTTCTTCGAAAAAACAATGTCTGAAACAATTCATTTAAATCATACCCCTTTCTTCCATAGTGATATTATTGTATTCCTTCTAATTATGTACCCCTTTACAAACTGCCTGATAGTGATACATGTATATTTTGTGAGAGCTGTTCCTCTTGAAATTGCTTGTTCTGGAGCTGTGCATTTATGATTTCTTCCTGCTGATTTGCGGTTTCATTCTCACTAACCAAATTATCATTTTTCGGAATTTTCATAAAAAATCATCTATAATACCATTCAATGATCGCTTTCTTGAGGCCATAATATTTGCACTTAAATTAAATTTGAACGGGGTTGAATAGAGAACAAATGAATCACACTAGCGCTTCGCCCGAAAAAAACGACCAAGCCTCGAAAGCAATTTCAATGGGTTAAGATTCTGAACCCTGCTTAGAAAGGACTACAGTACTTCCAAGAAATTCTTCCACCGTTCCTAAACATTCACATCGGGTGTACTTTTGTATAAACAGGAAATGTCTGAAAACCAGATAAGGAAAATTAGCCATAGTAAAGGCCACTGTTCACATAGAGCGGTTCCCGCCGTTGCAATGTATTTGAATGGGGATATTCGGACGCGCTTTACGCCGAGCGACAGTGGACTGTCCTCCACCGAACAACAGATGGGGGAGGTGTGAAACCGCAATATTATTCACGGCCCCCAATTACCTTTTGTCAGTTTAATATCAGAGTATCTCCCCCTTTCTCTGCGGTGGGAAAATTTATTTCTTTCAAGTGAGAATTGGCTGTTAAATTGGCCCCCTATTGGTACCGGTTAGCGGGAACCGCTCGATGGGGACAGTGGCCTCAATAGTATTCTTTCTTGATACCCCTGAAAATCCAAACGGCGCGGCGGAACAAACGAACCTTTTACAATGGTACAGGACATAGCCACTTGGGATTCCTAGGCAGTTGATGTCTATGGGCGCGTTCGATAATTCACCGGTTGTGCACCGGTTACCCTGTGCATAACCAGAGCGTTCGAAAAGGCGGGGCGTTGTGCGAAGCTCTAAAAATAACGTTCTAAAACGTTTCGCGGTCATGCAGCGGTTGTCTGCTCAGCATGACCAGAGCGCAACCAGAATGACCCTGCTAGCGAGGTGGGTTATTCCGATTATTAGAGAAGTGTTGCCAATATTTATTTATGTTTTCTTGGCTTGGCATCGAATATGGTGAGGATGACTGAAACCGGTTGATGACTGTGACGCCACATAAGCGAAGAATGACCACGACCGGTAGCGGGCGCTTGGTTACACTCCCCGATTCCCACACTATGTACATTTATCATAAGGTATCCCACATCAGTTACACATCAGTACAGAATCCGAGATGCGCGCCGCACACGGCGCGCGCAAAGACTGTTTATGTTTAACAGTGAATTATACATTAACTTCCAAAAGTTAAGCACAGAGCGGTAAAATGTAAAAAAGTGGACAAGTACTGTTTCGATTGGCGCGAAGTGCTGCAAGTAAGTGGTTCTATACTTATTCATGGAACAAAACAAATAATTACATACGGAGATGAAAGATATATTGAATTTTCATAAATTATAAGATTTCGTAGCATTTAAATCATTAACAAAACGATGTTAAAATGCAAAAGAAACAACAAAACCGATATTAATACAGTATTTGATAATCCCCACACCTTCATAAAGCGTACAGCGCCTGATAATGCTTGTTACGAGGTGATCAACACCGCAGACTCCAGTTTTTGTCATTCCTCCTGTAGGGCAGTTTCTAAAAGAAAGTGTAAAACGTCTACCTGTATACAACACGGCCTAAGGCATCCCAAAGATTTTCAGTTAAATTAATGTTCGGCAAGTAAGACAGCCACTGAGTACGCGCAATCCCCCCACTCTCCAGAAAGTCGTCAACGATGGCAGCTCTAAGGGGACGGGCATTATCGGCTATTAAAACAAAAGAAGGACCAACAGCTGTAGCGCAGAGTTTCACAATGGGGTCTAGGACGTCCCTCGATAAGGTACAGCCGTTACAGAATTTCGCATGTAGATGTGCAGGTGGGTTCGATATCCCAATGAAATCCTTGCCCAGACCAAGATGCTTCCATCGCGGAATGTATGATGTTCGATGATGTTCCCGGGGCGATTGCATATGCCTTGTTCCTACCAGACTCTTACACGCTTATCATCGGGATTTAGGGCAAATCTGGACTCATCTGTGAAGATAATGTTGCCCCAATCAGACACAGTCCAATTCACATGTTGGCGGAACAGTTTTAATCGCGCACCTCTAAACTGGACGGAAAAAAGAAACCAAACTGGTGGTACCCGGGTGTACATATCATTCATGTGCAGCCTTCAACGAACAGTAGTGGCAGATATCGCCTTACGAATGGCCTCTTCAACAATAGATGCTTCACATGTGGAGGTCGATCTTCGATTCCACTTGGCCACAACAGCAGTATTTGATCTGCTGGGGGAGTCGTAACCCTTCGACCACCGGCTACAGGTTTTCGGACACCTGTTAGGCTGATTTGGAATTGTTTCCATAATCGTGAAATGACGGAAAGATGAACGCCGAAGAAAAGAGCAACATGTGTGATAGACTGTCCTGCTTCAAGGCGTCCGACCTTTGAATCCTTTCAGTATCTTCCATTCCTGTTATTGAAGGCATATAAACACGTCTAACTTGAAAAAAAATCGTACGAATGATGTTAACACCTTTCATCAGCACTTACATGCAACTCTTCACAATACCGGTTTCTTATACGACTGCCTGTTCATTTTTTTTTCTGGGCGAAACCGTGATTAGCTGTTATTTGACATATTTGCATATTCCCCTTCTACCTTCACAGCAAATTACAGCTTTTTAAATCCAGATTGACTTACGTAAACTAACATTTTCCTCTCCGTGCTTAACTTTTGGAAGTGAGTGTATATTGTTAGCCCCCTTTTTATGACATTACAGGGGGTGAATGGACATCATCGCTGAAACATTGTTCTTTGCACTTGCCATTAACCAACTTGCCATAGCCCATTCTGAGCTATGAGCTATACTTTGCTATTCACGTATATATGGTAAAGGCGAGAACAACTTGGTTACTGATCATCCTTAAAAGAAACAGACATGTTTCAAGGGAGAGACTAAATTTTGGGCGATTCCCTGGGACTCCGGTTTTGAAAAAAACCTGCCGCCTGGGAACGAAAGGCTTAAAAACCATTGCAATGGTTTAGACTTGACCTCAATCATGATTGAGGTCAAGTCTAAAAATCAAAGTAGTAAATCAAAAAAGTAAATTAAAATTTCAAAATAACCGATTTTGGACACGCAGTTTTTAACTAAGCATCAAAACCCTATTCTATCTAGTGTAAGTTCAGTTTCAATGGGGGGGGGGGCTATAGCCCCTATAGCCCCCCCCGTAGATCCGCCTCTGTACCCAATTTGAGCTCAATCGAATATACCGTTTAAACGGTAGCGCACTTAAAAGAATTTTCCCCCATAGGCCATAATGTAAAAGAAATCTTTGTCGTAGCCCTGTAGAAAAACTATAAGTCCTATACACACCAAAATCAATACGGGTCTTGCGACGGTGGTTTATAACATATGTACCCAATTTGAGCTCAATCGAATGCTCCGTTTAGGAGCTATCGTGTTCACACACAAACACGCACACACACACACACACACATACATACATACATCTCGTAAAAATAGCATAAATGAATTCAGAAGACCTCAAAACGTGTAAATACACCAAAATCTCGAAGTCGAATTTTTTCAAGATTACAATACTTCCCTCACATGGTACATGTTCGGAAAGTAACAAGTTTCATAACGACTGCATTACGATATTACAAACATTCATTTAATAATATACAATATTGAGATAAAATTTTTAGATTTGCCATCTGGACTTCAAAAACGTAACTACCCAAACATACCATTCAATACAATTACCAATAGCGAAAGAGGTTCTACTCCATTGTGCTGAGCCGAGTGCCGAAATGGTACGCATGCGTAGACCGCGCGCTTGCTCCATCTCTCTCGCTCTCACGCAAAGAATCTGTAAGAAAATTGCTAATCCTGACGATCCTAATCTGGATAATGGGATAAACTTATCAAATTATTGTATTGTCATCGGTCCTTCATAAGTCTACAAAGTTGAAATTAAATCTGACCGTTTAAGGTGGGTCAAAATCGAGTTTAAAGGAGTCGACTACAAACAAACATACAGATGAAACTAATAAAAGCGTGTTAGAGAGGCTGAGGACGGGGGTGATCAAGAAGGCCTACGATAATAAAAATGTTTTATTGGTGTTAGCGGTGTAGCGAGAAATTTTTCACGAGGGGGGGGGGGGATGGGTACGACTATTGCAACTCATATATGCATATATGCTGTGTGTGGAAAAAATACATTTTGTATGACAAAAAATTCTTCATGGGGAGCGGATATATAACCCTCTAACCCCTAAACCCCCCATAGCAACGCCACTGATTGGCTTGCTTGGCATATATAAAATTTCAAACCCGATTCATCAGTAAATTATTCAACTACAAAAACATAAATCTTAATTTATATTGGAGTTTACACTAACATTTAGTACACTCTTGAGTTTTGTAGAGTCCTGTTCTTCTTTATTTGCTAGTGGGCGGATTTAGTCTGGTTATTTACAATGAAGAATCGCTGCGTGCGTCAAGAAATTGTTTCATACTTTTCATATACGGGGCTTGAAAAATAGATGGTTTGCGATCATCAGAGTGGTTCACAAGAAGGGAGGATATGGGCCTACCCCCCCACCCACACACACACACACGCACACTCATACACAAAAGAAATTACGTAACATTTTTACTTTCCGAGCATGCACCATGCAAGGAAAGTATTGTAATCATGAAAAAATTCGGCTTCGAGATTTTGGTGTATTTACACGTGTTGAGGTCTCCTAAATTCATTTATGCTATTTTTACGAGATGTATGTGTGTGTGTGTAAGTTTGTGTGTATGTGAGTGAATACGATAGCTCCTAAACGGGGCATTCGATTGAGCTCAAATTGGGTATATATGTTATAAACCTACATCCTAAGACCGGTATTGATTTTCATGTGTATAGGACTTATAGTTTTTCTACAGGGCTACGATAAAGACTTCTTTTACAGTATGACATATGGGGATAATTTCTTGCAAGTGCGTCAGCGTTTAAACGGTGCATTCGATTGAGCTTCAATTTGGTATATATGTTTGAATTATTCATCGATTAAAATTTATTTAAATGCTTGGTAATGATCTTTCTCCTGGGAAAATCGAGTGGAGTCTCTCCAGATTTTTTTATTACCCAACGAAAATACAAGTATGTTTCAACCTGCCTCTTGACAATTGTACATCTGTTTTTAAGCATGATAATTATGGTACTCTTAAAGAAAGGGAGAATGGGATTATTTGCGTCAAAGACATATAGTTTCTGATTTCCTCTGCGTTGGACAAAATAAATAGACGTTCACACCATACTGCCGATTATTATTATTTATACTATTATATTATTACCATATTAGTAAACCTTAATTAGACCACTACCTATTAGAGATGAGTTCGGGCTCATTTCTTGAAGCCCGAGCCCGCCCGAGCCCGAGCAATATTATTAAAGTTGGAGCCCGAGCCCGAAATTTCAGCTAAAGACAAATAAAATTAATTACTTCATTAATAGGATACAATACATTTTGGAGCTTCACACACCTTCTAGTCCCCCGTGCCGCTATTTTTTTAAATAAGTACGTCTATTTATTCCATGAATCACTTTTTAAAATCTGTTTCAAGGAGTATGTTCAACAAAGGAGAAATTTTTCACGAGCCCGAGCCCGCCCGAGCCCGAACGCAATCGTGAATTACAGAGCCCGAGCCCGAGTTGGGCCCGGGTTCGGGCTCGGGCTTTCGGGCTCGGGCTGAGCCTGTCTCATCTCTACTACCTATGTAATATGAAAAAAGTGAGTGCAGTGGCTTAGCCAAAGGGGAGACGATAGGGAGGTCACAACCCCCCCCCATTGAGGAAGCAACCCCCCCCCATTGTGCCTTTACACTCACTCAGGGGCGTAGCCCCTGAGTGAGTGTAAAGGCACAAGGGTACAAAATTAAAAATATATATATTCAAGGGTAAGAGTTTAAAAGCACCTGATTTCTTTTCTTTTTTTCTCTTTTCTTGGGGGGCGGGGGCGGTCGCACCTTCAGCCCCTTTAGTGCGTCCAGTGACGAAACCAGAAATTTTTCATGGGGGGTTACGACTACTGCAACTCACATATATGTATACGTGTGTGTGATAAGGGAGTTAAGAATATACATTTTGTTTGGCAAAAAATTCCTCATGGGGGTTGTGACCCCCTATCTCTCCCCTTAGCTACGCCACTGAGTGCGTCAATGGTGGTGACCCCCCGTCGGACTTGCGCCATCACTGTCTGGCCTACCGCGCGGATGTCGATCTAATGGTGAGGATTTTGAGGCGATTTTCTCCAGATGTAACGTGAATACGCTTTAGAAACTCTTAAAAATGTCCACCGCCTGACGCATATCCCCTGGCCGATAGCCCTCCTGCAGCTTTGCCTTAGACACTAACAAAAATCTCGTTAGATTTAAGTACAAAAATGTTGTGTTGGAAAGTGTTTCATGATCTATACATTTGGCATAATTTATCTTACTTGTTAATAATATTCTTGGAATTTTGCATTTTGTTTCCTTTGAGTACAAGTGTATAGATATATTTAAATTTTTAGATATTATTTTTTTTAAATAAAAACAGTTTAGCTATGGACCTGCACACGCGTCTTTTTTTCCCCTTACAACAATTTACATTTTCGCGTCCAACTATTACTTACAGACATTTTTTTTACACAACGTTCATTAAATTTTTCTTGTATTTCTAGCATTTTCAATGCTGTTTGGAATGGGCATCATAATCCATGAGTGTACCGTGTTTTCCTTCCTTGTTCCATAAAAACACTTCTTCGGAATAGAAATCTATATTAAAATCGCCCTCCAAAACTGTTTAACAATTTTCGCCAGGCATAGTCAAACTATACTTTACCGTTATGAAAAAGCATTTGAAAAGTGTATCATAATATATGAGTGTACCGTATTTGTCTTCTCTGTTCTATAAAAATCATCTTCGGAATTAAAATCTATATTAAAATTGCCTACTAAAACTATTTTACAATATTCGCTAGGCGTGCGTTTTGTAACTATACTCGAAATATATGTATAATAAATTGTCGCGTTTTGGCACCCAATTTAGCGATCCACTATCAAAAATTGCAAACGTTGTGCGACCTTCAACATTTTATTAACGCCCCCCCCCCTCCAAGTTATTTGGCAAACACATTTTTAAAAAATATCTTCACCATACAAGAGCGGATTCAGAGACTTTTTTCGGAGGGGGTGCAAATCGTGAATACTCATTTTATCTTGCGTAAAGCCCACTTACTTTGGTGAAAGCCCCGTTTATGCAGTGTTGATGTATTTTTCTCGGAGGAGGCGCGCTCCCCCTGCGCCCTCCCCCTGGATCCGCTTTTGTCACCATGACAGGTCATATCTACAAAACTTGTCAACAAGATTTCGTAGACAAAATAGCGTTGATAAAATTCTCGTACTGAGCGAAATAGCACCTTAGTGCTAATAAAGTAAGTAAAATAGTATTCATGAAGTTTTTAGGATATTTTCATGAGCCTGTTTTTTACGAGTACTCTGTTATAACGAGCAAATACCGCGGTCCCTTCGCGCTCGTTATAAGCGAGTTCGACTGTAATAGTGGAGATATTCAACGGCTTTTGCCGAATAACATCTGGCAACACTGAAATGGACGCTTGAGAAATTTAATTTCGTTTTCGTCGATAAGCGCGTTGTTTTTTAAACGCAGTTAAAAAAATCAGAAAAACTACACAATACTTCTTAAGTGATTACGTAAACAGACACGAAGTTTTTCAATCCCTCACTGTTTTGTAATGATTGAGTTGCTTTTGTGTAATTTACTCGTGTCCCACGGGAAATGAATGAATCACCCTTTGCACATAGTTATAGCGTTGTGCAACTGAAAGGCAAAAACTGTGATTACCTTTTACTGAAATGAAAACAGTAAGGCAAGCAAACAAAAATAAGTAACCTCAGCAGAAAAGATTTCAAAACAACAACAACAAAAAAAAAAAAAAAAAAAAAAAAAAAAAGAAGAACAGCGCGGGTGTATAAAATCATTTCTGCGATATATTTTAAAATAAATAAGTAAACAGACATTTCTTATAATGAACTAAAGTTTGAATGCCTGAAATCCAAGAAAGCCATTAAAATCAGAGTATATTCTCTTTTTTTTAAATTATAGCTATTTCCTCAAATCTAATCATTATACTCATTCTTCTAACCTCAGGTTTTTCCTTGTGTGGATATGCATCGTTTCAGAAATGAAGGGGGAATATAATGATACGTCTGGGTCAAAAAAATAATAATTGGAATGTCGTATTCAGAAACCGCAAAGTCTCTCTCTTTCCGAGGCCAACAACAGTAATAATATTTTTTTTTTTTTAAATAAGAAAAACTAGACTAGAGGCAGCGAACGAAACCACGTGGTATGACCTCCGAGGCAGCTATAAAAAGACCGGCTGGTCGGCCGCAGATATCATTTCTCTTGGACCTCACTACCGGCAAGCTCTCTTTCTTCTTTTCGCGCAATATATCTTCGTTATGCTTTTAGGAGCTCGGGTTCGAGCCAGTGTCGGTATGCGGGCAATCCTCCTCTTCGGGACATTCGAAAGAATTGTCCACAGTCAGATAGTCCACGCGTTAACGAGCGTGCGTATGGACCGTTCCCGTATGGACCATTTGGCTGGATTTGAGGAGGAAGCGTTAATTGAATATTTCTGGCAGAAATGCATTCTCTCTGTAAGAGGGATTTGAGGAGGAAGCATTTATTAAAGGAATATTTCCGCCTGAAATGCATTCTCTCTGTAAGAGGGATTTGAGGAGGAAGCATTTCTTAACGGAATATTTCCGCCTGAAATGCATTCTCTGTGAAAGAGAGGGCTCCGTTTCATGATTTTCTTTTTTCACGTGAAGCTTGTTTTTCTCTTCTGCTGCCGACTGGATAGGACTGGCAGAAGGTATGGGTAGTGAACCAAGAAGAAAATGAAACGAAGAAATATAATAAACAAAATGACGGGGTGATAACTTGGAAAAATCCAAGAGTGGTTTCCAATTATCATCACGGCATTTTTGTTGCATTTAAAAAGCAGAACACCACCACACTGGTCAAGGTGTCGGGCTGGCAACCAGAGTGCTTGCGAGTTCGACCCTTGACCCCTGGCACTGACTCCCCCCCCCCCTCCATGTACGTGCTGTTCGTACGTCCGTGAGGGTTCCGTGCCAGATTCGCTAACGTACACGCCAAATCCGTGTGCGTGTAGTAAGCCGAATTTGTGCACGCACGTGCCGAGCAAGCCCTCTCGCCAGTCGTTTCAGCAATGTCTGAGGGGTGTCGATATTCAGGAGAGTAGGGATGAGATTAATGATGATTTTCGGATATCAATGAAAAGAGTGATTGCTACTTTGGAATAGCAGTGATCCTTAATGGTGATTGAGTACTCGTTTACTCTTTAGATGACTGTCACCGTTTAGTTTTAGATGGCGATCGTCACCTATAAAAAGAGGAGTACTCGTTTACTCTTTAGGTGATTGTCATGGATAAATGGGTCTTTCACCATTTAGTTTTAGATGTGCTCGGCGAGAGGAGGTTTTCTGTTACTGCTTTCGGTTCGAAGCGGTATTGGGGGCGGGTTGTTTCGTTTGCTCACAGACACCGGATGCGTGTATTTGTCATTTGATTTTTTGGGTTTTTTTTCTTGATTGTCGGAGCAAATTTCTTCTTCGCTAGAATATTTGTTATGGTGTCACAGTAACTATATGCCAAGGGCGGATTAAAGGGGCGGCGGAGGGGGCGACCGACACCCCCCCGAGAAAAAGAAATTAATGTAAAAGATCTTATTTTACTTCCATAAAATGGATGTATATGTCAATCTTCTAACTGCCCTCACCGACAAACCAACCGCCCCCCCCCGACAAACTTGCATTAATCCGCCACTGCGCAGTTTATATTATTTGAAGATTTATAGGTGCATTGAGCCAAGGGTGTACTAAGGACGTGGAGGGGGGGGAGACCCCTCCGAAAGCGTGAAGCAATTAAAAAATCAGTTAATATGAAGCATTTAAATTAATTCTAGTAACAGTAAGATTTAAAATACACCGGATCCCCCCCCCTCCGAAAAGTAAACCTGTATACACTACTGCTTTTACCGTTTAAATGACAGTTCATTCCGTGGCATCATAAGGTATAAGGAGGTTAACTGTGTCGGGCCGAGATGGGATATGGGATATTTAATTATTTTTGGTGAAGCTCGCTGGCGTATAGAGGTTGGGTTGTTGACTTCCCCCCCCCCTCTCCGCCCTCCTTCTCCACTGTTGATTGCGGTTGTTCGTTTGACCGTTTGTTCCAGAAAGATGGGATTTCACTTTCAGGCGTGAATTTTTGCTCGCTCGCTTAGCGTGAGTTTGTTGGAACAGAGGCAACGCTATTTAAAAGTATTTTTATTGTTTGAAGATTACCATAGTAAATGGTGTTTTGAGCTATGTAATTTTCACGGGTTTAATACTTCTAGTTATAATGCACCCAAAAGCTCACTTATCGGAATTTACGGTCCCGATTAAAGTACCGTTAAGGAAAACCTCCAATAATAAACATCTCTCTTAACTGGCCGTTTTTTTATGAGTAGCGCGCTCTAAAAAACTTTAAAAATACAATATCGCCGATGTATGGGCTATGATATGCTTTTATTATATATTAGTACTTAAGTGCGTATTTGAAGTCTGTGTTCAGATTATTTGTATTTGTGTGTTCTGAGTTTAAGTTTTAAGATTAAATGTAATTTAATCTTAAAGAGAGAGTAAGAGAATTTTCAAAAGAAGAACTTCTGATGTAGAATACTTTTTAGTAAAAGAAGTGCTCAAAAATCTCCTCTTGTATATGTTAGATTATTAAAACCAAATCATGCAACTTTGAATCAACTTAATTTTAGAGGTCGTGCGGGATGGAGAGAATTATCTTGCTATTACAGTGGTGTACTCCTAAGATAAAAAATGGAGGGGCCAGGCACGTATCCAGAATAACATTTTGGAGGGGGTCAAAAAATTTCGGAGCGGGTCCAAATGGTAAAAAAGAAAGAATTTGTCACAAAAACACTACATCACTTTAGTAACAAAAATCAAAATTTCGGGTGGGTTCCGACCCCCTGGACCCCTCTCTTAAATGCGTCCTTGGGAGGGACGCTCATTTTTTAGAAAATTCCACTTAAATGCATGCAATTAGTTAATTGTAATTATTCTTCAAAAGTAAATTAAACTAAATTATTAATTTTAATTATTTATAAATTGGTTATTATTTCTTTGAGGTAACTGACTTTGGAGTACACCACTGTAATAGAAAGTTTTGACTGCAAAGCATTGTAATTTTGACCAACAGTGCCTTTAAAAAAATTCTGACAACATGACATATGTATGCAATTTCTAAGAATATGTTTATATTATTTAGCATTTACAACTAGATTGGGGCCCACCTTGACTGAATGAATAAGACACTGGACATGTAACCGATTGCTGAAGTGTGAAGATTCCGCGTTGGAACCTACCGCGTAGTTATCAACCTAACGGGCTAGAGTTTTGGGCGGTTTTCTCCAGATGTAACGTGAATACGCATTAAAACCCCTTAAAATGTCCTCGGACCAAGACACATCCATCTTAGGCAGATATCCCTCATGTAGACTTGCTATAACACTAAACAAACAAACAATACAACAAGATTGTTAGTAAGTCTCTAAGATCTACATAGGTAAAATACTAAAAAACTTATATGGTGTAACATAGCACCATAAGGGTTACTCGAGCAGCTATACAGCTGTTTCGAGCAAAAACGTTTTTGCTCGTCATCAGTGGAAACAATGAAGTTTTTCACTTCAACAGTTTTCCCCTGATGAAGAGCAGAAATGTTTTTGCTCGAAACATCTCTATGGTCGTTCAAGTAAACTTTAAGGTGTTATTTTACACAAAGTTTATTAGTATTTTATGTTGTATTTAGGCAGTCAAGATGTTCTTTTCCGATGATTTTCAGACGCAGAATTACAAATCGAAATTTTAATACGTTGAAAAGCTTTTTGTGCCCCCACTTAAAAATGAGAAGTAGGCGAACGCATAAACTCAAATAAAAATGTAGGGGGGATGCCGTATCCCCCGTGTCCCCAATCGATTACAACACTGTGCTATTATTTAGAGTATCCGACTGTGACAACTTCTTAAAATTTAAAATTCATTTGAGCCCCTTGTAAGAATTCTTCAGGAAGTATGGAACAGAGATTCTAAACCTTAGTTATTTAGAATTGCTTGCTCATTCTTTTTATCATATATTTTAATGATTCTATTTGAATATAATCATCATCTGTTTAGTATTCAATAACACTCATGTTGTTTTAAACTGATATTCTATGCCAGCGGTTCTCAACCTTTTAACGTCGCCCCCCCCCAACAAAGGATAACTTACGGTGGCACCCCCCCCCCTCACATTTTTCAGCATACATTCAGTTTTTAATCTTTAACAATGAACATTTAATCGGATTTTCTACAAAATAATGCTATCAGTAAAGTTTGAATGAACATTTTAAACGAAAATGGATATACTTTTCCGTAAAAATGAAAATAAATAAGATAATTTTTTTAAAAGCATGCATCACTACTTGCTCTTTGGTTTTTCTCGCGCCCCACAGGGGCGCGATCGGGGACTGGTTGAGAAACGCTGTTCCATGCCATCATTCGGTAATTCCTAGTTCAAATTTAAAGTTTTTTAAGTTCGTGTAAGGGGGAGGGGGATCTATCTGCATTGCCTTCTGTAGCGCAGCAAGCCACCTCTGATACTTCTGATTTGTATACTACATAAGCGAGATGAAAAATATATAGAAGAAACATTCTTTCGTCATAAAACGTGAATTTTTAGCCAGGCTTATGGTAAATGAGTTTACCATCGCCTTCCCTCTCACTGTAAAAAAATGTCTGCCTCATCCTTTTATTACCTATGACACTGAAAACTTTTTTGTACATGTTCGATACAACATGAATAAAAAGTAATTTTTATACATATTGAAAACAAAAACTAAAATAAGTACTGAAAGTAATTATTGTAATTGAAGACCAGTGGTATAATGGTTAGTTCATTGTACTGCCGTGCTACAGATCTGGGGTTCGATCCCTGGGCTGAGAAAGATAGACTCAGTCTTTCATCTCTTCAGTGGATCCTTAACCCATTTATGCATAGTGTCCCTTTTTGGGGACGGCATTTTCGTTATCAGTGGAAAACGTTATTTATTTTTCCTAGCCTTTATTCAAGAGTATTGAACCTCAACTCCACGTAATATTTTAGCATGACCATGACCAAGTAGGATGTTGACATTTCAACATTTTTACATGATGATTTTAAAAGAAATCCTCCCTTGTTCAAAAAGTTGACACCAGAAATTTATCCATTATTCGATTTTGAATATAGACCTAGACATGTATGCAATGGGTTTGTCCTTCCGCCTGTATTTAAAAAAAAAAAAATATTATTCAGCAAAGTTACAACGGCTTGATTCTTGCTGCAAAAAAAAAAGATAAATTAGATTGACAATTGCATCCGTTTAACTGGTCGTTTCTATTATGAAACGATAGGCACATTGCCGGATCCAGAGGGGGGACGTATCCCCCCTAAAACAAACTGTATTTACACTACAGTAAATTCACTTATTTTGTAGATTCAAATGAATTTACCGAAAATATGAGACAAAAAAATGTTTGTTTCTCTTCCAGATTTTTTTAAAATTTGGATCCACCACTGGATAGAGCTTAAGAAACAGACCAATCATTTAAACACTCGAAACAATGAATAATACTCTCTTCATCAAATAAACCGTGTCTTATATTATTATTTCTGATGTGACTTCAGAAGAAATTCTAAAACACACAAATCACGTTCAAAAATAGACAGAAGCCATTATTTGTTGAGGAAAATAATGTAAAATTACGTATGGTTAAGATTTTTTTCTAGTATTTCCTTAACTTTAACCCATTTATGCCTAGTGCCCTATTTTCTGGGGATGGCTTTTCGCTATCAGTCGAAAACGTTATTTATTTTTCCTAACCTTTATTCACGAGCATTGAACCTCAACACAATATTTTAACATGACCCAGTAGGATGTTGACATTTGAATTTTTATACATGATGATTTTAAAAGAAATCATCCCTTGTTCAAGAAGTTGACATGAGAAATTTTTCTATTATTGCTGGTACTAGCTGAAATCGAAGAAATTCGCAAAAATATCTGGCCACAAATGGGTTAATATATACATTATTTGTAATCGTCCTTAGCACAGCTCCTTAAAAGACATTCTAAATTTTTCAGTTTTCTTGCTCAATTTCGATTAATTAAATAGCTGTTCAAAACTTACATGATTTCAATAAAAAAATTTTTTAAAATGTCAGCCTTGCAGTATCGGTTTTCAGGAGGAAACACAAATATTGAAGGTTAAATACGTGGAGGCGATTTTTATACAGGAAAAATATTATGACAATTTGTCCTGCTTCAAAACGAGAGTGCGACTATTATGCGAGTAAACACGGTAGCATGAACTATAATTTCATTTTACATTGGAGAAACTTTAACTATTCTAATATCATCATATTCACCCGTAACTCATCAAAAACAGTTTCAATGTCTTAGTTTACCTAATATTATATTTTAATCAACATTCCTAGCATTTACGCTTTTTAAACACCGAGGACGACGGAGAAAAGTACATGTGTGTGACGGGATTTGTGAATTACGCTGTTTATTTTCGCATATCATCACTGAGAAAGACAATTCAAAGGGGTACTTATGAGTGAGAGACTTAGATCATTATTTTCCTATTCCTAGAGACGGGACCTTCCAAAACTCGCGTATAAGAGAGAGAGACGCGTATAATTGAGAATCGCATAAAGGAGAGGTTATTGTGAGCAAATTCAACTATCAAATTAAACATTTACTTTAACGGTTGTTTTCAGGTTTACAAGTTATTTTTGAAGACGACATTTTATTGCTTGTGGAGAAACATTTCCTTAAACTGATTTATTGGATCTTTTTAAAAGTTTAGCTCTTGTGAGTAAGCAGGTGGCGCAAACACAGAGAAAACCCACTTTTGATAATTTTTACACATCTGCTGGTCATTTACGGAACATCCCCCCTTTTCGTGGGATGCAATTTTGAGAGCACTGTCGCTCACCCCACCCACCCCACCCCCTACATGCGACCATAGAACTAGGATAGGGACGTAGAAGAGAAATGAGTATGGAGATTCCGACCGCAACACGTACGGGAGGACGGGCGGAAGGAAGGACAGATTTCCTACTGGTGGGCGTTTTCCGTTTTCCAGATCTCCCTTCAGACAGCTGTCACGGTGTATGGATCATTTATCACTAAAGGACTAGAAAAGCGCTCTTCGCCGCAAAAAGTGCATGGGATTAGAGGGACGAAGAAAGAAATATACATGTATTTTAGACACTTGCGGTTTTATACTTTTTGGATCAAATTAATAGTAGTAGCATGATTATTATTATTTTTTCTATAGTGATACACTGTGACACATTTCAGATCTTGAGATAAGACTCAATTTCTTTCATAGATTTTTGAGGAAAAGTAAAAATTTGACTTTTTTTTTTTTTTTTTAAATGGAGCATTTCCCTATGCGCAGGAAAAATCAAATTTAAAATGCATGTATACTTATAGTTAAATATACTTAAAATTGCAAATGAAGTGAAATATAAGTTTTACAGAATGAAGGATTTCTTTTAAAAATAAGCACATATCTAGTTTTTTTTTTTTTTTTTTGTTTGTTTCAAATTGTAATTTAAAAGATCATGATTACATATGTATATTAATACATACGATTGTAAACATTTTAAACGTTTTTCTCGTCCAGGTTTAATATGAATTCATTTATATTAACACCAGTTACAACATGGAAAGTTTCATTAAAATAAGACACATACAGAGAAATTTGGTTGTTATAGACAGTTTATGAAAAATTATTTTTGAGTAAGCACGGTTTAAAGTTACCTTACTGTTTTTAGCATAAGTTTCAGTAACCTAAGTTTAATTTGTACTTTTTATCTTTTTTTAAAATAAGAACTCATTTATTTATAACTTAGTTTGTCAGGATTGTATTTGCAAGGCGCGCTAACTTGAGCAGATTAATATATCTTACAAATCTGCCTTTTTTTAACACAAGCCATAATTTTTAAAATTTTAATTTTGAAATATTCCACTTTCTTGTTTACGACGCTTTTTAATTTTAAAATTTTCATTAAATAAATTGCACATACTATATGATTGTAAAACTTATTTTATTTCATTACTAGCTGAAGTACCCGTCCTTGACGGCAAATTTCCAAAATTTCCAAATGCAAATTTCCTAAAAGTAAGAACTTTCGTCAGCATTGTAGGAGTACACAGAATGGATGTAGTATGTTGCTAAAGTAAAGAAAGCGAAATTATAATTTTTATGTATGTACATTCATAATCACTTTTAAATATTTTACTGTAAAAAATAATGTACAATTGTTTTCAAATGCAGGATCATTTTGCCCGTGGATGCGCGTAAATTGATCTTTACATTCCTTTCCAAAATTCTGCCCCCCCCCCTTATTCGGTTGGAGTTTAAAATATTATTAAAGAAAGTTTGTCATGCAAAATATTATTACAAAAAAGAAAACAAGCGTTTATTTAACATTCATGAGATTTAATAAAATCTCACTCAACAAAAATCAGCTAATAGCAAGCATAAATCGACGAAATTTGACAACGCATTTTAGAAAACTACAGTTTAGAATAGAGAGAGGGGGGGCACATTTTAGGTTGTAATTTAAACAATTGCACAAATTGGTGTCAATAAGCACAGAAGTAATTGAGATTTTCAATTGAATAAAAACTGAAAAGACCCACTCTTTTCACCCTTAATCCTTCTATGACTCTCACCCCTTTTTGCAAATCTATAGAAATGTATATGAGAAAACATGACGCATATTATCTGATGTGAACATGGCTTGGAATACAATTTATTAAACCATATAATATACAGAATTTGTTTTACAAATTGTTATATTTAAAAAAAAATGTTATCTGTCAGAAATCACGTAAAAATAAATAGAAACAAGTATTTACGCCTTTTTTTTTCTCGTATCTGTACGTGTTTATTATATTATTTTCACATTTTTACAACAAAATTACACACAGAATTGCATACATACATTTCATAATTTATAAAGGACACAATTACATTCATAGATTAAAAGCATCCATAATGTTAAATTCAGTTTTTTATTTCTTCCCGAGAAGTGCCTTTTTACAGTATCATTGGAGAATGTGAAACGGAAATGTGCTGGGATGTAACCAGTGTAACGAATGAAGAGTAATTGCAGATACCAATTTTCTCTTATCTGGTTAATCGCAACCATATTAAACTGATAGTGTATCAAACTATCGGTTATACTTCATTCAAATTTGGTACCAGTATTATTTCAGTATTTAGTCTGTTTTATGATGTATACAAAATAAAAGTAATCGAACTATTGCAACATATTAATGATATGAAAGAAAATACAACTGTTTAGTATTTAATGACCATGTAAGAATTTCAAATGGGAGTATCATATATACTTATATCTATGAATTTTGGAGGGGTGAACTGATTTCGAAATTCAGCGACCATTTTAATAATATATCAGCGCACACAAAATGTTATCTATATCCTAATAATTATTGTTCAGGCTTCTCAAGTGGTCGATAAATCCTAAAAGGGATAGTTACACTGATACCTGACTCACTGATTCATTGACTCTCTAACAACTCCGGGCAACCACTCCAAAATTAAACTTTTACCACCTTGGCTCCAAAAAGATTAAGAAGTTCTAAAGAAAAAAATATCTACAACATAATACATCTACACAGTTTACTTGAAAATTTTCACGCAAATTAAAATAAAGAAAATAATCTGCGCTACTCTAAAAATCTGAAAATACTTTGTTTCTTTTACATCAACAATAAATTTGCATTTGAAATTTATGCTCGCAAATTACGAGGAGTCAAAATTTCTGAATCAGGAAAGAAAGGGGTTTTCATGACCATTTCTTTGGGAGTATTATCTCACTTTTAATCCCACAATTTAAAATAAATTCTAATTCTAATTCTAAACACCCTATGAAAAGCCAGAAAAAAAAAAAAATAGAAAGAAAAAGAAAAAGAAAAAAATGAAGCTCATAAACATATTCAAAGAAAAGCTAACTTACAAAAGTTACTCAGAAAAGCCATTCTGTCAACAGGAATATATGAGTATATATGATAACTGTTTTGATGCAGTAGATATTAACGTTATGTCTATGTACACTTTCTCAAAGAAGTATTCGACTAAAAGTCAAATCTTCTATTTTAAAAATCCTTTATCAGAAAATGGTTTTGCTTAAATTATTATATTCATATTTCTGTCGAATTGGGTATTTTTTTTTAAACCTGATTCAACATTCGCAAGCACAAAATAGGAAATTTCGTTTACACTTGAATACTTTTTTGGGAGGGTGTACTTTTGAAATGAACTGATGTGGAAATCCAAAAATGAAAATGAATAGGCTCCAAACTGAAGTTGGTATTTTTCAGCAGATTGATAATAATCAAGGTTTTTTTTAAAAATTTTGATTAACAAATGGATACATTTAGAGATTAGTCGTTAAGAAAAAATATTATTAAGTAAAATTAACTATTGATTTTTGAATAAAATAATTTTAGTTAGTCCTCAGTCGTCGATGGCCCACGACAATATGTTGCTTGAACTTGAAGGTCTCCTTTTTAACAACTCGAAAACATATTGCACGGCAATCACATTGTGTTGAAGTGCAACTGTTTATGTCGGCATCCTATGCTGGCATTCAGCATCGCAGGGCGCAACGATACACTATAATTCTTACCATACTACTTTAATGATTTTTATACACAATAGGCTTTTATAAGCTCGTCTTTGCACGTTCGTGTGTGCCTGCAGCATATTACCCTTTACTTAGGGCCGTATTCACCAAACTGTGAGTAGCCCGCCATCATCCGAGAGTTGGGAAACCTGCATTGCCGGTTTGACTCGGAGACAACTCGGAAACTGTATTCACCAACTTATTTCCGCCCAGGGTTACTTGACTCTGGAGTTGTCTCAGCCAGCTTTGAAAGCTCGTCTGTGATTGGTCAGAGTAATGATTCCATGAAGGGGGTTTAATGTTCGGGAGATCGAACCCAGCTCCCACCACACACACTTCCTTCATGATATTTAATTTGTTTTTATGCAAACTGCGCATTAAAATGTGAAAATTAATTTAAAAAAAATAGACTGATTAAACATTTAATACAAAATTACATCCAATATTTTTTATAAATAAAATTTCATGTCTGTTATACTTTTTTCAAATTTAGGAATTTTCATATTTTTTAACACACAAAAATTAATTTATGCAGTTTTGATGTTTTTCTTTTTGAGATACTTTATATATTATACATAGAATATGTATGTGTTTAAAAAATTCTATGATACTGAAACATATTGTTTTTTTTCTCACATTTGTGTGAAAAATTGTTAATTCGCTATTCCCAAGTACAGTACACTACAATCAGACAAAAATGTTTAACCCCTCAACAACACTTTTTTTTTTCATCCTTTACACATAAATGATTAATCTCTTCAATGTAAATATTTTTATCCCGCCTCTTCTTACAAAAAAAAAAAAAAAAAAGCGCGGGCGTAGTTGATCCACAGTGCTCTGGCCAAATTGCCTCTCATCTGTGGAACAATAGAGACAAGAAAATAAATAGGAAAGATCAGAATTTACTTACTTATTTTCAACACAAAAAATAATTAAGAATAAAAAAGCGTTCAAATCAGAAAAAAGAGGGAATGGAAAAGCAAACCAAGATAAGTCCGACAGATGGCGCCTGCAGTCTCTACGGCAAAAAAAGTACAGTCATTCTCGAGAGTTTTTGGAAACATTGTACAAAGATTTTTTTATCACTTTTGGCGGCTTTTATAGCTTGATGGGTGGTTTTCACAGCAGTTTCCGTCTGTTAAAGCACAAAATATTCAAGTATTAGCAAATTTTTGGGATTTTCCAAACCTATAAAAAACAACCCTCGTATCCGCCATTTATAAACCCGAGTCAACTCTCCGATTTTGCGGGGTTAGAATTTGCACCTGGAGTCAGGGTCAATTCTTGGGGTAACCCCTGATTTTGGAGTTGTGAATACCATTTTCTCACTAACCCTTGAAGTAGCTCGCTTTGCTGGGTTAACTCTAGGGTTTAAAGTTTGGTGAATACGGCCCTTAGGCTGTCATATGACTAATGATCTCTTTCAAGTACTTGTTAAACATCTTTGCCGCTTCGTGTGTTAGTTGTTTGACAAACGACTACGACTCTTTTGTACATAGCACGTTTACACCATAGATCTTCTGTTCTATGGTTTGCACTAAAATGGTACTTTTTTTTATGAATACATGGGATGCACTTAATAGAGTATAGTGGATTTTTCTGTTTGGCTTGTCTACTTAAAAGTAATTGAAAGAATATTCACAAAAGCAGTGGTAGAGTTGAAAGGAGTAACTTATCTGATTCTTTCGATTTATTCTGATCGTTCGGCGTTCTTGAAATAAATATTTTTCAGGCATTGCTATATTACAAAACAGCTTTAAGCACATGCACATGAAGACTTTTCTTTCAAATCTACGACTTCACTGTTTTGCAGTTTTTAATTTCTAGCTATTTCACTCGCAGAACTTAAATCTCTGAAGAATGTCGTTGGCAGGTATGATCCTCACCGCACAAGAAATTGCTAACAAAATGTGTTCTACATAAATTTATTAGTAAAAACAAAAGTTTTGAAGAAAAAATATCATTTTAATTTTATAATTCTGTAATCGGCTATAAATTACGGCGATAATGAATCAGTTTATAGAAACTACGACATAAATTTTTCAATGATTAATATTTTAAAGACCTGTCATCTGATAAAAGACCTTGCATCACAATTTTTCATAGGACCACTCAAAATGTAGCAAAGAAATGTAATAAAAATGTCCTAGGAAAAGGGAGCAGAAACGTTTTTCCATCTACATGGTAGATTTTGGATTGTGTGTGATTAGGGCGAACCTGCGCGAAGGGTATCTGCCTAAGATGATGCCTTGGTAGGAGGACTTTCTAAGGCGTTCTAACGGGTATTCACATTACATTTGGAGAAAACCTACCTAAACTCCAGACCGTTTGATTGACGTCCGCGCGATGGGACCCGAACCCAGGACCGTCACACTTCGGTCGTCTACCATTTCAGTGATATAACCACTGTGCCATGGTGAGGCTCGTATATGGTACTGTGGGAAATTCATAATTTATTTTTTTAATTATGTATATTTTTTAATGCCATCAATTTTTCAAATTTTGGTACAGAAAAAATAAATGTCCGTTTCTATTTCTGTGATTTTATCACTGCCCTACTGGCAATCCTAAGAAAAATTACCTTTTAAGTTTAAAAATTTGTAAATTTTGATATCAATTTAAAATACGAGAGAGAGATACTAATTTAATGAAAAATAATAGTAATAATAATAATTGTTATGTTTGATAGCGATAGCATTAACATCTTCACTCATGTAATAATCGCATTTTTTTGCCAGTTTTTCATGGTGAAAGTCTAGGTGCGACTATTATGAGGGGAAAATCTAGTACATAATATTGGAACTCTAAAGCTATTTTTTCTGCTTCAAAATGGGGGTGCGACAATTATGTGAGGGCGACTACGTTATAGCCATACATTTTTTAGCTAAACAGCACAGTGTCGTCAGGCCATTATTCAGAGCAAACTTAACGTTGGTGCTTGTCAAAAGTAGCGATTTTTGTTGATCGCGCCGAAACTAATACAGCTGATTTTCAGTCGGAACATATAAAAGGAAATAACTTTCTTAGTGGAGCAAAGTGAAGATCTCACTATAAATATAATGAGCAGATGTTCTTTATTTTCGAGGACGCCTTGAATACTGAAAGCAAATATTTAAATACCAAGAACACTATGAATAGTAATTGTTCCTTCAATGAAAACAAAACTGTTTCGTCTATAAAAAAACTTTAAAATAGAATACTGTATTGCACTAGTTTCTGCTTTTATTTGACTTTTAAAAATTAACTAGCTGCCTCAAAATAGAAATTTTGGTCACGTTACTATATATAAATACTGTGATATAAACATGTGATAAATACAAAAATATTCTGCAGCATTTTATTTGAAAAATATGTAGTGAAATTTACGATCGAAAATTAAAAAATATGATTGAAATATTTATTATCCTACATAAATATTATCATCGAGCTACGCCATTTCACTTTGCATCTTACCTAAATAATCTTTTTTTTTTCCTCCTTCTCAACTGGCTCTGCGAACTCAAACGCACGTAATCGCCATCAATCATACCAGCAAGGTTGAAAGCCTTGAAAGCTATTTGCTGAACAAGCTGTCACTCAAACTACGCAAAGAGGCTTTACCGCCAATTAACCCAGTCCTCAACTCGAGGGTGGGGATTACGAATCACATGACCTGGTGGTCGAAGCAAAGCATGGCGATTTCCTATCTAGTCCTTAAAAGATCTATGCATGCGACAGCGCGATCGAGGATTTGCGGCGTTTGACCAGAATCGCCCCCGTGGTTTCTTGATGGCTGCCACTCGTAGTAGAAACAGTCAGCAAGCTTTGCAAGTTTGACTAGATGAATGATGCTCATAAAGAAAAGAGGAAATACACTGCTCAAAACAATTAAAGGATATTGCGGTTTTAGGTGGATCTTGTGGCTGGGAAACTTTTTAGCTGATTGATACATGGTCGACAGACGTAGTAGGTTATATGAGAATAAATTACACATGTTTGGCAGAAAAAAAAATGTATTTTATTGCTCATTTGTGTAGAAAAGGAAAAAAACACAATTTGTGCATATGAGAAAAAAAGAATAAGAAAAGGTGTTTTCTTCAAAGGAAATCATTTTCAGTAGGGGGTATGGTTTCTACGGACGGCCAGCAACGTTGAACACTTTTGAGGCATGGAGTCAATGAGGCTATTAATCACGAGTCTGGGTATTCTGTCCCACTCTTCCAGAAGAGCTCTTTCCAGTTCTTGGAGAGTTTGTGGGGGTGGTTGGCGGCCAGCAACTCGTCTTCCTAGAGCGTCCCAAACGTGCTCTATTGGATTCATGTCTGGAGAACACGCTGGCCATTCCATTCGTACGATTCCTTCCTCGAAAAGGAAATCCTCCACCAGGTTAGCACGATGTGGCCTGCAGTTATCGTCCATTAAAATGAAGTCATCTCCGATTGCTGCAGCGTAAGGGACTACAATAGGTCTGAGGATCTCATCCCTATATCGGCGACCAGTCAGAGGTCCATCTCGAATGATGTAGAGGTCTGTGCGCCCGTCAATGGAGATGCCACCATACACCAACCCTCCCCCACCGCCAAAGCTGACACTTTCGTGCACGAACGCAGGATTATTCCTACTGCCACGGTCCCTCCAGATGAAAATACGCCTATTATCAGGATGAACTGAAAAATGGGGCTCGTCAGAAAAAAGAACATTGCTCCATTCATTTCTCCTCCAGTTCACATGCTCTGTTGCCCACTCCCTGCGGTCGCGACGATGCCTTGATGTTAGTCTAACACATACCATCGGTCGGCGAGCATACAGACCTACACCATGGAGCCGGTTTCGGACAGTCTGAATTGAAACCGTGGTGCCAGTAGGTGCGAAGGTGTTGTTGGAGAAGAGTAGCGTTCATATTCCGGTGTCTCCGAGCCGTTAACAAAAGCCGTTAAATAACGATCTTCATTGGGTGTTGTTGCCCATCTACGACCTTGCCCTGGTCTTCGGCCTGCACTTCCAGTCACCAAAAACCGGTTCCAGATCCTGGAAATCACACTTTGTGACACTCCAATGGCTTGCTCTACTTCGGCTTGAGTTTGGCCCCCTTCTAACCTACCGACAACTCTCCAAGCTTCTGAATCGGTTAAATGACTTCGCTAAGACATCGTACTCATCGAAACAAAGCAGTCACTCAATGCCGATCATCATTGTCTTCATTGTCTTTTATTCAGTTGAAAGTCCAATTTCATTCGCTGCCGCTGAAGCGACGTTTTTGACGTCGAACTCAAAATTAGCATACTCCACAGTTTGAAAACCAGAAAACTTTGCATTTGTGATTCTCTTCTTCCATTTTCGGCAAAAAAAATTTCGCTTATATCTTTACTTTATATAAAACTTACAATATCCTTTAATTGTTTTGAGCAGTGTATTTCTTTTCGAGGTGATGTTCGCACATAGCTGTAGTTGGAAAATAAGTCCGTTGTGACAGTGAGACAAAAAAAAAAAAAAAAAAAATCCACAAGACCCAGCTGTCCAAGGGGCAGTGAAAGGGCAGCTATTAACCCGAACAAAAAGGACTAATTTATTAAATAATCATTTTGTAAGGTTAAATAATAAAGTCACGATTTTTAAATAGTAGTTTTTGGTATTTATCTGTGTAAACACATTTGTCGTTATAGTATATAATTTATGTATAAAGCAATGTGTGAGCTTATAAGTTATTGTATTTGGATTTTTTGAAAGTTCAAATAAAAAGTGGTAGAATAACCAAGTGAATGAACAGCTCTTATCAGTGAATAAACACAAAATTTTCCAGCGAATGAAAATGTTATTTTGACTTGAAATCAAAATTCCTTTGAGACTTTTGTGCGGCTTTATTTATTTTATGAGCAGTACATATAACTAAAAACAAATTTTGTTTTTCTATTATAAAACATACGTTAACTGGCAAAGCAAAATCGCCATTTTAAATAAATAAAAGGGAAGCAAACTAAAATCAAAAGAGAAAAAAAGCTTCAGTTTCATTAAACTTATGTCTGTATTTATTTCAGAAACTAGGTAAACTCCAAAGAAGCAAAAGAATGTTGCTTGAGCAAGCATGCTTAGGAATTTCTATTGTGACCTGTGTCTTATTTCTCATTTTTTAGAAGTATTAGATTTTAACTTTTACTTCTGGCTACTTACTGCAAGCCTTAGACATCTCTCTATTACTCACTCAATATTTTTTCCTTTATTATTATTATTTCCATTCTAGTAAAGTATTAAGAATAATTTTAATTTTCAATAATCAAATCAGACACGAATGAATTATTCTTATGCTACGGAAAAACAGTTACCTCGAGACTCTGAATATCACCATCTATCTAGTCTGATACACCCCTATTCGACACCTTTTAATATACTTTTTTCATTTGTGGAAAAATTATAAATTGAAATAAGCCCTATTAAGTATCAAAGCAAGATTTATGTCGTGTCGTGTCCATAGGCTTCCGATAACGTTGCAGTTTCATTTTATTTTGTATTGAAGCAGGATGACATAAAGTGCTAATTTTTATCAGGTATTACGTATTAAAGAAACTATTCTGCGTCTCCATAAAATCAGCATAGTCAAAAGTGTGAATGTGTCGCAATTTCATAAGACTTAAAATGCTAAATCTTTCACAATTCAGATAAGTATTTTTAACCGTCACGCGTCACGGAGATTTTTTTAAAAGAAATTATTAACAGAAAAATAGGTCCACCCAAGGGCGGATTAAAGGGGGAAGCAGAGGGGACGACCACTCCCCCCCCCCAGAGAAAAAATAAATTAATGTAAAAGATCCTATTTTACTTCCATAAAATGGATGTATATGTCAATCTTCTAACTAACCGCGCCCCCCCCCGAAAAACTTACATTAATGCGCCACTGGGTCCATCAGATTGGGTTAATCGTTTTTAATTTACAAAATTAAAATAAAATTCCGAGACAGTTTTCAAGAAAGATATGTTGATAAAGTTTCCAATGTCATTTCTCTATGATTTAATTGTTTTTAACGTAGGATTACGTTTTTCCACGTTTTCCCAAAACGGCTCTATATTAAGGGGAAAAAAAATCAGCGTCATCGTAAATTATGATATTACTCCTTTAGAGTACAAAAGAAAACTAAAGGAGATTTCTTTTACGGCAATCAAAAACATGACGTAACAAATTAAAATTTGTGTGAGATTGATAAACAGTGCTGTAAAATCTACGTCATACAAAACAAATGCGTAATTTGTTCGATTCTAAAGAGCTCCTTGAAATTACACAGATTGACATTTTTCACTAGATTAAAATAAAGAAACTCTTCCCATCCGCTGAACCCCACGGAGGGCACCCCACACCCATAGGCCTAAACCATCCCTCGAGTAGATAATTGTCCTCAATTCCGAAACACACATCTGCTGAACCATGGAGGATTTATTATATTTCATATAGAGCATTTCTGATTTCACATGAATTGTTTTTATTTCTAGACAAGGCCATGATCTTTTAACATTTTTATTTATGTAAAGGCATCATTAGTTTGTGAATTTTATAAATGGAAACGCTTTATTTAAGATTTTTTACCATAATATGGATTAAAGTATAATATACAGTGTAAAATATGTCGTGTATATCAAGTTGAAAGTGGTTATTATATTCATCAAGAAAAGCAACGGTAAGTAATCGCGCGTTTATAAATCCTGCGGAAGTTTCAACAGAAAGCAGGGCTTGAACATTTATTTACGTATTTTTTATTTTAGTAAAATATTTATGTATTGTAGTGTATTCATAAGAAACATAGCCTTTTTATGTTGCTGTGATTACAGAAGATTTTTGAGTTGCAGCGAAAAACTAAATAAAAAATAAAATTTTGAACTACTTTTATTATAATTTTATTATAATAAATAAAATTATAATAAAAGTTATAATTTATATAACTTTTATATAAGTATTTAAGTTTACTAAATTTTTAAATAAGTACTAAAGTGCTATAAACTACAAATGTATCATTATCCATCGTTGATAGCAATGAAGTATTATATTTGTCTCGCTTACTTAACGGCGGATTCAGAAAAAAATTCTGAAGGAGGCACGATTTTTTTGTCTCACATTTCTGCTAAATTCATTGAATTTACAAAATAAATCAATCTTCCATAGTATAAACATAATGGTCTTAAGGGGGAGGCACATGCCCCTGATCCTCTCCCCTTCATTATGTTGTAAAGTGTACGTAATCATCGACATTCTTTGTCTTTCTTGTTTCTTCTTTTTATTTTCTTAAGTGTATCATTCATAATCCACATGTCAGCGCTGTTTGTATTTCGTAATTCACTTTGATGAAAAGAGTATCACTATCCATCAGTGGCGTAGCCCGAAATTTTTCATGGTGGGGGGGGGGTGTTACGACTACTGCAACTCACATATATGTATACAGATGTGTGATAAGGGAGTGAAGAATATACATTTTGTATGGCAAAAAATTCCTCATGGGGGGGGCACCCCCCCCTTGGCTAAGCCACTGCTATCTATACATCGACGCAACTTTTTTTTTTTTGTTGCATTATGTTGGAGGGTGTATCATAATCTATGTATCAGTCCTGTGAAAGTAACAGACACCAAAATTGTCTATGGTTTTTGGGAATGGAATCGTAAGCTCTCTTAGTTCTTTAAAGCCCACAACTTATTTGAAACTACATGAAAGGTATATGGCCAAAGGGACTATGCCTTAGACGAAGGACTTTTTAAGGGGTTCTAATGCGAATTCACGCCCCCACACGCAGCTTATATGGGGGAAAAAAGCCGACATGCACATGTGTCTATTATAACAGATTTTCATTGTGTTCTCAAATTGAAGTTTTTTAAAAACCCACTGCTACAACAGAAAACGAACAAAACAATGTCCGTTATAAAAATTTTCAATGTGTGCTCTAATTAAATGTTTTTTTTTTTTTAAACCCTACTAGCATAACAAAAAACGGCCATATACGAGAGTGACCGTTACTAGATATTTTTCTCAGAGAAATTGTCCTCAATTTAGAGGCTTTTTAAAACACATAACTACGTAAAATAAAACTCCCGGTTGAAAGAGGTTTCCGATATTACAGATTTTTAATGTATTTTCGATTTAAAGGCTTTTAAAGTCCACTACTTATGCTAAATAAAACGGAGAATTTTCACTGTGTTCCGTAATTGGAAATTTTTTAAATCCCAGAGGTATAACATGGCCAGTTGTAAGACGCGTCCATTAGTACAGATTTTTAAAGCTTAATATTTATACAAGGAAAACGACCGGTTGAACCAAATATCTGTTAGTAGAGTTTTTCAGCATCCTCTAACTGTAAGTCTTCTTTAATCCGATTAGTATAACAAAAAAGGCAGTTTATTTGACAGGAGAGCGCAGCTTATGTCACCAAGTATGTCGTTTAGAACTACATACAGCCCTCCTAAGCTTCAAGCGACAAATTAGATCCTCATCAGAAGGCGAAACTTCTTAATATTGGCACACTTCAACAACTGTTAGCGACCGCTGAAAGGACTTTCGGAACCACGCATTTAACGTGCACGCACACGGCATGTACACTGTAGCATGGCTCACTGGGATCTTCCCCGGCTATCCAGACGAAACTGAGAACAATAGGAAACCTCGAATACGCGGTAGTTGGCATTTTCTCCGCCGTGGCGCTGGGGTTATACTCCCCACAGAGCGATTTAAAGTGCCAGTCCATACAATTAAATGGGCATTAAAACTCTCAAAAATGCTTGATTACAATTTTTTTTTTGTTTTTTGTTTTTTTGTTTAAACAGAATGTATCTTTATCTATAAATATTTTGAAACGTTTCTTCATCCATGCACATATTGAAAAAAAAAATTAAGAAATTGTTAGTTGGTTAGTGCTTTTAGGAGCGTCCTCTATATGTAATAAATTAATAATAAATAAATATATTAATTTATGTTTTATTTGAATCTTCAAAAGACTAATACTTTTTAAAGACTTGTTTTTCGCAACTACTACATATTTTAATATATTAATACAGCATTCTCCCTATACGTAAAAAAAAACAAAATACTGGGGTTAAACGATAAAATAAATAAACACTTTGTGAAAAAAACACACATAAAATGCAACTTATAATACGTTACGATCGTTTCGACCAAAAATTTCTTTCGGTCTTCATCAGACAAAGTCCGAGACACAGGGGCGTAGCAAGAGGGGGGCTGCTGCCCCCTTTGATACGGGACCCTTTACTTAGCTTACAATTTGATATTTAGCTTACAATTGAACTTTAGTTTTAAATTTGATACCCAGCCTACCCCGAAATAAAATCCTGGCTACGCCACTGCGCGAGACGAAGATCTTTGTCTGATGAAGACCGAAAGAATTTTTTGGTCGAAACGATCGTAACGTATTATAAGTTACATTTTATGTGCGTTTTTTTCACAAAGTTTATATTTATTCAGTGGCGTAGCCAAGGGGGATATAGGGGGTCACAACCCCCCCCTCCAATGAGGAATTTTTTGCCATACAAAATGCATATTCTTCACTCCCTTATCACACACACTTACACACAAATGTGAGTTGCAGTAGTCGTAACACCTGCCCCCCCATGAAAAAATTCTGGCTACGCCACTGTTCGTATTAATAGGTTCTGGCTTAGTATACCCATGGCAATGGTAAACTTTAATCTTTTTGTGTTTTAACGAATTATTCTAATAATCAAAGTAGGCGCCAGCGGGGGATCCAAGGGGGGGGGGGTGTCATATGGTTGGGTAATTTGGCAACAGCTAGTTTTATGTCATGACGTTCCGTAATCTGGCAACAGCCGTGTTTTCTGTTCTCAAGTCGCATAATAAACATCTATCATCTCGAACCTGCGTGTTTTTGTTTGGACTCCTTATTATAAGACATGGTGTCAGAATAGAGGTGAAATTTATTGGTGATAGTTTGTTGTAATATATTAGTTATTAGTTTTTAAAGGAAAGATTAGTTTTATTTATTTAAAATATGCCGAATAATACGAACGAATCTGTTGCTGCACGTCTTCCACGGGAGTTGGAAGTTACCGATGATGGAATGTCGGCGAAATGGAAACTGTGGAAGCAGACTTTCGATTTTTATGCAGTGGCTACCCAGTTGAATACTAAACCAGCAGAGGTTCAAGCGGCGACATTTTTGTCTGCTATAGGACCGGCGGCTATTGTTATTTTTAATACCTTCGGCTTAACTGAGGAAGAAAGGAAGTGTTTGGATATTATTAAACAAAAATTTGATTCTTACTTTAGTCCCCAACAGAATGAAACCTACATGAGGTATATGTTTTTCACATGTATTCAAGGTAAGCAAGAAACTTTTGATTGTTATTTGACTAAGTTAAGAACAAAGGGTAAAATCATACAAGCCGGTGCACACCCCATGTAAACACGGCGACAGTCGCTGGAGCTTGGCGGTTGCCAAGCTCCAACGACTGTCGCCAACCATTTTGCACGATCAGCAATGTCAAAGTATTTTAACACATTAAAATTGCACATATATTCCACTTACAAAAACATTAAAACAAAATACAACGTCCATATTTAACCAAAAGAACGTCTGCAAATTCAGTAACACGCAATTTAAAATGAGCAAACAGTGGACCGTTTTTAACTAAAAAAAATACGGTAGATTCAGCAAACCAGTTGTACAGCTATGTAAACTATGCAACCAGTGGACCGTTTTTAATAAAAAAAAACCTCAGTGGATTCAGCAACCTAGTTGTACAGCTATGTAAACTAGGCAACCAGTGGACCGTTTTTTACTAAAAAAACCTCAGTGGATTCAGCAACTTAGTTGTACAGCTATGTAAACTATGCAACCAGTGTACCGTTTTTAACTAAAAAAACCTCAGTGGATTCAGCAACCTAGTTGTACAGCTATGTAAACTACGCAACCAGTGGACCGTTTTTAACTAAAAAAAACAACAGTGAACTAAGCCACCTAGTTGTACAGCTAATGTAAACTGGGCAAACACTGGCGCGTTTTCAACTCAAAAAAACATCGGTGGATTCAACAACCTAGTTGTACACCTCTTATAAAGTCAGTATGATTAGAATAGCACGTAAATAGCACTTACGAAAACATAAACACATCAAATATCAATTTAAAATTCGCATTAAAAACCTTAAACATTGCAAAGATTCGTTAAGAAAGAGCACTTACCTCTATTTTTTTTTAAATAACCGCTCAGAAATGTCCCCAACACCCACCGGCTTATAACGTACGTAACGTTTCTAACAAACACACACAAATTCTTTTCATATATTAACATAACCCACATTTCATTCCCTTCCATCAATAACAGAAACAATTTCAAATTCCCGAACCTGACGAAACACGTAATCTTTATGGTTGCCAGTCACAACTACCACCGGCAGTTGGCGGTGCATCGCTCACTCTCGCGTCAGATTGTTCGCCAATGATTTGTAAATAAAAACATTGATATGTAAACAAAACACCGGATACGGAATATAGGCTACTATGCAGATAGATTTAGTAGCTACTAAACCTATTGTTCAGTTACTAAGTTAGTAAGTGGGCGGAGATACTAAATGTTCGTAAATCGGGATTCAGATACATTTAGTACTAAATCACATGACCAACACCAAGGGAAGTCAGGGAAAATGTAGGGATAAGTTAACAGGGAAGCTAGTAGACCAATCAGAGCGCTTGTTCCAGGCGTGTGTTTATTTAGTCGGTGATTTAGCAGCTTGTTTGGTCACGTGATTTTAGCAGCTTGTTTTGGTCACGTGTTTAGTATCTCCGCCTCCAAATTCTATCTGAATCCACTTTACTAAATTTAGTAACTAAACAATAGGGTTAGTAGCTACTAAATCTATCTGAATAAGTGTCCTTAGGCTACTATGCAGATAGATTCTAGTAGCTACTAAACCGTATTGATCAGGTTACTAACGTTAGTAAGTGGGCGGAGATACTAAATGTTCGTAAATCGGGATTCAGATACATTTAGTACTAAATCACGTGACCAACACCAAGGGAAGTCAGGGAAAATGTAGGGATAAGTTAACAGGGAAGCTAGTAGACCAATCAGAGCACTTGTTCCAGGCGTGTGTTTATTTAGTCGGTGATTTAGCAGCTTGTTTGGTCACGTGGTTTTAGCAGCTTGTTTTGGTCACGTGTTTAGTATCTCCGCCTCCAAATTCTATCTGAATCCACTTTACTAAATTTAGTAACTAAACAATAGGGTTAGTAGCTACTAAATCTATCTGAATAAGTGTCATAGTCCGAACAAAGATTAATGACTGTCATTTTTCAACTTTGCAAGACAGTTTGTTGCGAGATCAAATTGTTCGTGGCATTTGTTCGGACAAGGTCCGTGAATTGTTATTATCAGAAAGAGAGCTTAATTTGCAAAAAGCTGTCGATATTTGCCGTGCCAGCGAACAGGCTACTCTTCAGTTAAAAGAAATGAATGTGATTGCTAGTTCTGGTGAAAAAGATATTTTATCGCTGAGAAAAGTGAAATCTAAGCAAAAAGCTAATGTTAAGTTTCCAAAATCGAAAATGCATGGTTCTGTAAATGAAACTAAAGTATGTTGGCGTTGTGGAACACAACATGAGTATAGGAATTGCCCAGCTTTTAATGTAAACTGCAGAGCCTGTGGGGCAAGGGGGCATTTCGCCCGGCAGTGCGAATTTAAACGTAAGAATACTAATCTTTCTCAGAGTAAAAGGGTGCATGAAATAAGAGAAAATAATAGTGAAAATGATGATTTGTTTAATTGTGATACTGATGCTTCTTTGCATATTGGTGAGTTATTGATAAATAGTAATGAATGTGAACTGTCTGAGTATAACACTGATGCATTGAATATTCATGAAGTATCAAATTTGTATGAAATAGAATCTTGTAAAGATGCTTGGTATACAGAAGTAAAATTTGATAACGGACCTAGGGTCAAATTTAAAATTGATACTGGAGCGGAGGGAAATGTTGTCACCAAATCGGTAATGAAGAAATTGCCAGTGACACTTAAAAGTTCTACTGTTAAACGTTTGAAGTCATTTAATAATGCATATACTCCAGTGCTTGGTGAAGTCCAAGCAAAATGTACAATACAAAATAAACCGGTACAGCTGAAACTCATGGTGGTTGACGGTAACTCTAATTGCATTTTGGGATGTAGTACTATTGAAAAGCTTGGTTTAGTTAAACGAAACTTTGATTGTTTGCAATTAAATGAAGTAGAGGTTAGTGTACCAGAAAAAATCTATGAAGGCATTGGTTGTATAAAAAATTTTGAGTACGACATTGAAATTGAGGAGGGGGCAGTCTTTAGAATTCACCCTCCACGTAAAATTCCACATACTTTGCGTGAGACTGTTAAAAAAGAAATTGATTTAATGGTTAAGTTGAAAATTTTAAAACCAGTTACACACCCTACCCCTGCAGTGAGTCCTCTGGTTATCGTTAAGAAGGGTGATAGAGTACGCATTTGCATGGATCCTTCGGACATCAATAAAGTGATTAAGCGAAGGCATTTTCCGCTTAAAACGGTCGAGGATATTGCTGCACGTATTGGAACAGCCAAATATTTTACCCTTTTAGATGCTAAAAAAGGATTTTGGCAACTTCGTGTTTCAGAGAGATCGTCTGATTATTTGACCATCAATACCCCATGGGGCCGTTATTCCTTCATGCGGGTGCCATTCGGATTGGCTTCAGCTCCTGAGATATTTCAGCAAGTTATGGAAACTATTTTATCAGGTTTTGAAAATGTTGAGTGCTCTATGGATGACATTTTACTATGGGCTGATAATCAAAAGGATTTGAGTAGACTAACAGAGAAAGTTATTCAGAGACTGTTGGAGCATGGCGTAAGATTAAATAGAGACAAGTGCGAATTTAAAAAGACCAAAATTAAGTTTTTAGGTCATATATTTACATCTGGTGGAATTGAGATAGATCCCTCAAAAGTGGAAGCTATGAGAAAATTGAAAACTCCAACTTGTGTAGCTGAATTACAGCGATTTTTAGGTATGGTTCAGTAGGTTTCTAAATTTATTCCAAATTATTCTACAATTTCAGAACCTTTACGAAGGCTACTTCACAAAAACGTTATATTTGAATGGTCTACAAATCAGGAGGAGTCCTTTCAAAAATTGAAACAGGCTTTAGAAAATACTCCAAAATTGGCTTATTATGATGTTAAAAAGCCTGCAGTTGTTTCGGTGGATGCAAGTTCTTACGCTGTTGGAGCGGTCCTTTTGCAAGAAAATAGGCCAATTGCTTTTGCGACTAAGGCTTTAACACCTGCTCAGCAACGCTACCCTCAGATTGAAAAGGAAGCTTATGCTATTAGATTTGGATGCAAAAAGTTCCACGATTACATTTATGGAAAATCTGTCATTATAGAGACTGATCATAAGCCATTGGAAGCTATAGCTAAAAAACCACTTCAATCGGCACCACCTCGTGTACAACGTTTCTTATTTGATGTTCTCCAGTATTCAGCGAAAATAGTTTATAAGCGTGGCAGTGATATACCCATACCTGATGCCCTGAGTCGTGATTGCATAATAGATTCAGTGGTGGCAAATAATGAGGAGGAGGAAATTTTTGAAGTTGTTTTAGACGTTCCTCTTCCAATGTCCACGTTTCCAGAACTTTCAGCTGCAGTGAATAACGATGAGGAATTACAAAAGCTAAAGTGTCTGATTCTTAATGGATGGCCTGACACGGTTCGGGAAGTTCCGGAGCAACTCCGAAAGTACTGGACGTATCGAGAAGAGCTCTCTGCTTATGAAGACTTATTGTTCAAATCTGAGCGTTTGATCATACCTAAAAGTCTGAAAGAGAGATACTTGAAATTAATACATCAAGGTCATCTTGGAATTAATCTTTCGTTACAGCGTGCTCGTGAAATTGTATTTTGGCACGGTATGTCAAGGGATGTCGAAAGTTATGTGCAGCAGTGTCCAGTGTGTCAACAAACTTCTCGTTCTCCCGCTAAAGAACCTTTACTCATGAAGCCAGTTCCTCGTTTTCCGTGGCAAAGAGTTGCTTCAGATTTATTCCAATTTGCAGGTGATACATACTATCTCATTTCAGATAGTTATTCTGGATTTTTTGATTTTAAAAAATTAACACGCATAACATCTGAATCAGTTGTGGATTATTTGAAAGACTGTTTTGCAATTCATGGAGTCCCTGACATATTTGAGTCAGATAATGGACCACAGTATAATTCTGAGATCTTTCAAAAGTTTGTACGAGACTGGAAAATTAAACATCAAACTTCAAGTCCAATGTATCCAAGATCTAATGGATTATCAGAGCGATATGTTCAGGAAGCAAAATTGCTTTTAAAGCGTTGCAGACTTGACAATACGGATGTTAGATTGGCTCTTCTGAATTTGCGAAATACGCCAAGGCAAGGATTGCCGTCTCCAGCGCAACGACTTTTTGGACGTCCTACTAGAAGTCTGATTCCGATTCATCCGTCTCGGAGGTTACCAAGAGAGTCGTCTTCAATACCTCTTCAGATGACGAGAAAAGCTCAACAGGCGAAATCTACTTCTAATGCCGTAGTTCCTTCGTTTTGTAAAGGACAGGAGGTTAAACTTCGAACCGGTCATCGAAATTGGATACCAGCAGTGGTTGAGTCCGTTCTAGAGGCTCCTAGATCTTACCTCGTTAAGACCGATTCTGGAACCTATCGCCGAAATACAAGCATGATTCGACCTACCAAGGCAGTTATTCCTACGAATCCTGAGATTGCTGTTCGTCCTGATTCTGAAAGGGCTTCAGTCACTCCGGCTGCACCTGTGAACGTTCCAGATATTCCTGCTGCAAAGACTGTTACTTCAGTTCCTGCTTCTAAGACTGTAACTACTCGGCACGGTCGGGTGGTTCGACCGCCAGACAGACTGAATTTATAGACTTTTAAACTTTAACTTTCTGTTTTAAATATTTTTCTAGCTTTAATGTTTATATATTGTCTTCTATTAATTTTTCAGCAATTTTTTTTGAAAAAAGGAGGGATGTCATATGGTTGGGTAATTTGGCAACAGCTAGTTTTATGTCATGACGTTCCGTAATCTGGCAACAGCCGTGTTTTCTGTTCTCAAGTCGCATAATAAACATCTATCATCTCGAACCTGCGTGTTTTTGTTTGGACTCCTTATTATAAGACAGGGGGGGGCACGTGTCCCCTGTCAGAGAGCCGGTGACACTCCCCTTTCGGGGACTCGATCTGATTCATTCGTCGGAGAATTTTTAAGATAAGAAACAATCCAATTTTTAGGCCAATTTTCATCTTGAAATATTTAAAAGAAAAACTACTTTTGTAGTACTTTCGCTTTTCAAGGATTCGTGAAATGATGCGTTTACATTTCAATCAGAAAGAAAATGTTATGGGTGTCGGAAGTGGGGGATGTTCCCGGAGAGCCCCTTATAAAATGGATATACTATTTTATAATTAGAGAAATTTGAGGTATATATACATATATATATATATATATATATATATATATGTGTTAGAGTAATTGCACCAGCAATCTTGCGTCTTTATGCAGTGGCGCAGCAGAGGACCCCGGGAGCCTCGCTGCTCGAGGGGGCACCCGAAGAGTCAGGGGCCCCAAAAGCTCTAAAATAGTTAAAAGTTGTTTTTAGGCACGTAAGGCTATAAATTCCAAATATTACATATTCTAATATTCTGTTCCTTCTAAATTGATCAGTAAGGGAGGGGCCCCTTTTCATTCTCTAGCCCGAGGGCCCATAAAGGAGCCAGTCCGGACCAGATGTGAGAAATGGTAATATATAGCTAAGAAATATTTTAAAACTGTTAGAGGAGGGTGTTTATAAGTGTCTACAATATTTGCGTATGTTTCGAAATGTCCTATATACAAAATTTTCACTTATGCTAGAGTTCTTTGAATGCATCTCTGGCATAAGTCGACAGTTGACTGTATCGAACATTTTTATAGATATAAAATATGAATAAAGGTGAATTCAGGTACGAAGGCGGGCACAAATCTTGAATACCAATGCAGGATTGTTGAAAGTATGTTATCAGAAAGCACATTTTACTTAGTGCAAATATATACAGTTGAACCTCGTTAAGATGAAGTTCAAGGATTGCAAAAAATTTTATAACTGATAAAATTATATATTTAATTAAATTTGATTTATTTATGAATTAAATTTAATTAATTAAATTTGGTTTAAAAAATTGCTGGCTTTTGAAAATGGAAGAAAGCAAAAGTTCAAGTTCACAAAAATAAGTTAAACTCAAACACATAAATGAAATTAAATTTCCAAAATTTGATGTTGTGACTAAGTCATTAAGGAAAGAAATTATAATAAATTTAATAGTATTGAAAATTTATACAGTTTGAGTTTACTAATTTTGTTTCCCATCAAATAATTTATTTTAATTATTTTAAATTTTTGCGTCTAGAAATTATAAAATTCTAAATTTCCTATAGTCAGAATTTGATTTTTTTCTGAGATAAATACGTCTGCGGAGAAAAATTACTCTAATTTTCGTTCTGTTAAATTGCATAAAAATTGTAATTCATAAAACATAACCTCTTAAATTTTCTTCCTGAACAAATGAGTTTTTAGCTCTTAAAAGATATGCATAAAATTATAATTCGATATAATAATAATTTCGTCCAAAATGTTCTTTTTAGCCCCTATTATTATTGTTCCCTTTCAAAAAAATATTTACTTTTCTCCCGTTAGATGACGCCAAAATTACACACTTTAGAATCACGTGATGCAAGGCTTATTACTGTGCATGTTCGCAAAACTCATTGGCGAAGTTCACTGCCTGCGCCAAGCAGAAGTCGCCAACCTGCTGAAAAACCCCGCAACTGTTTTAAGCTATGGGCCGTAGGGTGGGGAGAGAATTATATGCATAAGCAAGCTTTACGTTAAAAGGCATAATACTTTTGTAAAAAATAAAAAAATATATATATGGACTGGACCGTATGTTAAAATATTCTTGGTAAGTGTGTGTGGGAACTGGGGTTAACCCCCAACACCCCCCCCTCCTCCTTGCGTATCCCATATGCCACTACTATCTGTCAGAAAACACTTCATGGTTTACAGGAACACAAGCGCTAGCGAAAGAAAAGGACTCTCCAATCAAGCGAAATTTACCAAATCTAGCAGACTCGCGCCAATGATGATTGTTAAGAAACATGCTTCGTAGGGAGCATTATATTCGTTTGAATCGGGATGAAATCGTCATGAAACTGAAACTAAAGCAAAACAGCGCCACCTGTTGCACGCAAAACCTTCGGCTGCTATAATCACTGCTGTAATATAAATAATATTTTTCGTTTTTATATTAAGATATTAAATATACATAGAATGTAAATGCTAAAAACGATTTTTAAAATTTATTTCAACTATTGTTAAATAATATAAACATTACTTTTCTGTGTCGGAGATATAGTCTGGACCTTGCAGTTTGGTTTCAGTTTCATCATTTACTATTGTTATTACGTAACTTTAGCCGATAACGGTTACCTCACTAAAGATATGTGCAGTGGCTTTCCTGGACAAAGAATGTCAGAGACTGATATTAGCGAAGAAGGGCGAATTACAAGATTTTTTAAAATTAATTCGCCAATCTCCTGTCTCATTTCAACGAGCGTTCCGCTGTAAAAGAAACCAAAACTTATATATATTTACTCATGCATACATATACGGATTATTTACGCATGTGTTATTATTTAAAGTTTGGAAACTTAATTTCACTATATTAATGTGTATAATGCGCTATTTATTTTGTTAAAATAATTGATAAAACAGATTAAAATGTATTATAAAATGCGAATGAAGGACCATTTTAATCAATTATATTTTTGTGAAAGAGTCGTTTTAATCGATTGTAATTTTGTGTAGGGACCGCAAAACGGACCCAATTGCCTGCATCGACCTCTGTCTATGTTAGTTAATTTTTAACTAGAATTTTAAAATAATTTAATCATTGCCACTGTTTTTTAAAGTTCGCATTATTATACATATATCAGCCACATAGCTAGAGAGTGGGGCTGAGCCCTCCCAAAATCAGACCCTTTACATTGCTTACAATTTGATAGTTAGCTTACAATTTAACTTTTCTATCGCACATTGGGTCTGAGTTCGATTTCAGGTTTGGGCTTGGGTGTTAACTTGTCCGTCCCTTCTTTTTAGGTAACTTGGCTGCCTACTGGGTGCACCTATAAAATGCCACTATGTTCAACTGAAGGTACAGTGCCTGCCCTTTGAAACAGAAAAATTATTCAATTTTTGTTTTTTTAATGAATGAAAAATCCATTGGATGAAAATGTGCTTTAGCCCACTGCTTTGTCAACAAACTGGCGAGTTGGCCCAGTTCTTTTGAGTATCTCTGAGATTGCAACCTCTTCTGCTCTGTACTGTTGGGTTATAATCTGTGTCTTCCCGTTACTTTGGTTTATTTCTCGTTTGGCAATGCGCGTGTGACACAAAAGGCTGTAGGTTTCAGTCATGGAGGAAGTGCACTTGATTTTTACCATTATTTTCCCAAGATACACTGCAGATGCAGAAACATAAACAAAATAATCATTAAGGAAAACCAAATAGTTAAAAAAGTGGAACATTGTGCACACTGAACACTGCTTGCATGGGGGGTAAGGTTGCTCTGTATATATATATATATATTTCCCTGGTTTTAATTGGCACTAATTTTGTTTTGTCTTTTTCAGGCCCCACCACTGAAACTTGTCATGAGCTACCACTGCAGGAGAAGCTGGATCTCCAGCTTAACTACATTGCTGAATGTGCATCTGCAGGGGCGGCCAGACACAGTAAGCAAGGTAAGCATTGCATCAGGGTGCTGTCTTCGAAGGGGCGCCATTTCGATAATTCACACTGATATATAGCATATAAGGGGGTGCCATGTACCTTAGAGCTGCCCCTATACTCATAGATTAAAATAAGAATATATAAGGGCCTTCCACAAATTATGTAATGCTAAAAGAGTGGTTTAAACAAATGTAACAGTTTGTGACAGAAAGATAGGGAGATGTGATCAACTCTTTTTCGTCACACTCGTGTTACAATAAATTTTCAATTTTGTGCTACTTGTTACAGTTTGTGTATTGGTCAAATCATTTCTACCATTATAGCAGAATTATGCACAAAAGACCAGAATCCAACACTCCTGAATAATTATGGCTGGTCCAGCATCCTAATAAGCAAAGCAAATTAATAAAGAAAGTCAACTAGTGCTGAAGTTCTTCATTGCTAGCAAACACATAGTGCTGGCCTCCGTGTAGTAATTTCACGTAGGGAAACTTTCATTATTAATACATGTGAGTTAAAATTGAATAAGGCTTATATAAAAGTGATAATTAAAGTTGTTATGAAGATGGGAAGGGTTATAAGGTCTTGTGACATGGGAAAAGAGTGTGTGTTAAAATTTAGCAAAAAAAAAAAAAAAAAAAATGTCATGTAATTTATGGAAGCCGCCTAAGTAAAACAGGTTTATTTTAGGAAAAAACTGGATCTTTCTTAATTTGATTTATTTTTTCAGTTACACTTATTCTCCTTTAAGTTTTCTTATAATTTTATGTTCTTTTATAAAAGTGTGTTTGACATATTGAAGGTTACGATGACTATTTCATACAAAATAGTGTCCTTAAATGAAAATTATGGAGTGGCAAATTATCGGGTATTACTGGGATGGGGAAGGTTGATTCAACCTTTCATCCCTTGAGTGGGTTGATGAAATGAGAGCTTGCTTGGGAATTAATCACTGGGTGCTTGGCAGCAGGCTGACCACCTGACCAGGGCATATGCTCCTGCACCCCAGAGACATAGTTGCGAAGGCATGGTTGGGCAGAGCAGGCCTTGGCCCCACATGGGGGTTGTTGCACTAATATTTCACTTAAATTATCAGGTAATTTTCTGTAAATTGTTTCTAATTCTAATATGCAAATATTAAGTACAGAAATGTTATTCTTCTTATTAAAATATTAAGTACAAAAATGTTGTTGTTCTTATTAAAGTTTTTCTTTGTGAAGTTGAATTAATGCCTTATTTAAAATCAGCTGTAAATGAGATACAAATAAAATGAATTCTATATTATCTTTATGAAAAATACCAAAAGAAATTTAATAAAATGATAAAATTTTACCTGTGTTAGACAATTTTAAATACACACATAAAAACTACAATCAGGGCCGCACCCAGAAAAAATTTTCGGGGAGGGTAAAAAAATTTTTGAGGGGGACTAAACGGTGAAAGAGCTTAAAATTTTCACAAAAAGGCTTCATCAGTATTGTTTTGTTAAAAAATTTTTTAATTTCATTGGGGGGGGGGGCGACCGGACCCCCAGGTCCACCCCCCTTGGGTACGGCCTTATTTACAATTAATCATGTGATAAAGCTTCAGTATTCTTTGTAATGAGATTCTGCTACTGTAGATTATTTTTCAAATTATTTTAGTATCTTGTGCTATATTTATAATTTTTGTTAAATGAGATATAAATTAATGTTCATATTCTATATTTGATTTAAGAAAAATGTCCCGAGAATTTAAATAACATCATAAAACTTTCTAGCAGATTCCACCCACTGATAATAGTAGAAATTTCAAACTAATTTCTAAACTAACTTATTAAGGAGAATCCCATTCTTTATGCACCATAACTTTTACTATATACAGCTTTGTCTTTAAACAGCACATATAAGTTAATACAATTTTCTTTATTATAACAAAACATTTTCCTTCTTAAATGAAAGAAATTTCAAAACATATTGCTATCATTCTAATAAACTAATTTATATTTATTACTGTTAACTTCATAAAAGTATAATGTGAAATGTTCTTTTAAAAAATTATCTCCATTTCTTTCACATGAAAATGTTTTAAAAATACACTGTAGTCTCTTTCTTACATTGCATTGTAATATTTAAACATGAAATTTTTATATGCTCATTTTAGTGTTGTCAGTTGCTAGAAGTAATTTGAGGAGTATGTAAGGAAATTTTATTAGATTGATTGTACTATTTTTATAGATTTTTGATATTTGTTTAAATTTTTGAATTTGCCTGTGAAAATATTGGGCATAGATATTAATTTGTTCTGTTTCTGAGAGATGATCTGTCTGTTATAGTTTTTATAGTGACAGCTAATTTCATTGCTTTCAGACAGGTTAGATATCTGCCAAAAATATCAGTTTGTATCCAGGGCCGGTCCCAGAAGAAAATCTTGGGGGGGTGAAGAGAGGTAAATTGCCAACTGAAAAAATAGATTTGCCGATTTAAATCCCAAGTTGGACACCTCCCTATATTGGACCGTTTTCCGAGGAACAGAACATGCCCATAACATAAAAACAGCATAAATACTTCTTTAAGTTGTACAGTGGGAGCCGCTAAAGTTTGACTTTCAGAAGATTCACATTATTTACGCATTAATGATCAATCTGGTTTTTACATTAATAAAATGAATTTGTACATGAATAAATTGCAGAGGTTGTACGTAAAAGGCGGAATTTTCCACAAAAAGGCTCGATTATTATCACTTTGCCAAAAAAAAATCCACATTTTTGTTGGGTAGAGATGGATACATTCCTGACTCTGTTAAAAGTAATTAAATTTTCATAAAATATTCATAACTTTTAATTTAGTCATAAAATATTCTCTCAGGAATGAAGAAAATATTTGCCTATCCATATGCGACAAAACTATCTGTCCTAGCTTGAGTTGGCGGAAATGAGTTTGGGGGGGACCCTCAATGGAGTCTTTACCTTTACTTAAAAAAAGGAAAGGAAGCCATACCAAGAGCACTGTATATAAAACACTTTCCAACACTGTCTTATTTGTGTAAATACTATTGCATACCTGCCAACTCTACTGGATTTTGATGATTTCTCCTGGTCTCCTGATTTTGCATTAAAATCACCTGGTTTTCTTAAATTTTGAAGCTTTAATAATCGACACATTTATTCCCCATCATTTTTGAAAGATTACCGCTCTCTGGGTCTATTCATCCAATATGGACCAGTATACCATGGTATTTTCGTCCAATAATAAAGATTTGTGCTTATATTGATTACTCATTTGTGAAGGATTTTTGAAAATGTGAGAATTAGATGGCAAGTCGTTTAATTGTATCATTTTTTGAGAAAGTCCCAAAATTTTACTACTTTTTTTTTGTCTAAAAAGAAGAAATTTTGTAAAATTTTGAACATTTAAGAAAAAAACTTGTGGACGTAAAGAAACGTTGAAGTTTTATTCATTTTATGTTAAAAGAATTCTTCAATTTCTCTGAGCTCTTTTACAAATTCAATTTTTAGTATCACGATCACGACCTTATGTGTGATTGAAATTTCAAACATAAGTTGTTATAAAAAGCAAACTTTTCATTTTAAAAACCATAACTGTGTCGTGCCATGTCAAATTATATTTTAAAAAAATTATATAAAGAATAGATGGCAAAATTTAATGTGTGAAAAGTTTTCGAAGAGTGTTTTGACTTAGTGTGTGACTTAGATAAGTAATTAGGACTTTAAGATTATGATATCACATAAATCTACTGGATTTTCTTATTTAGATGTTGGCAGGAATGCTATTGCACGACGAACAGTTAACTGTTTGCTCCCAACATAGCTAAAGACGCAACAATAGAGATTCCTCCCTTCTGTGTCCATTGTTGCTCCCCGGCACGAGTCTTAGAATGTTTCTGCTCTGGCGACAGCCTTGCACAAGCGCATGACTGGGCCATGCCAGGGCATTCAAAGACCCATGCCGATGAGCAACGATTTATACAGGAGGGAGGAATTTCTGCCATTGCGTCTTAGCAACGACGGTAGTGAACAGGTTAAAGCCAACAAGAAACTAAAATATTGTGATCTATGAGTATTTTGTGAGACCTGTAGAGGTATCAACTCTATGTTCACCCATGCCGATGGACAGAATGCTCTCATAAACCTCAATAATAAATACCAATTTTGTTTTGCTTGAAATGATGAACGCTTCTAAAATGCACTCTAAACATTCTCTGCCCATAAGCTGCAATGCATTAGAATTATTTTGTGTGCTCCTGTAAAAGAATTATAAATGGTACCTACATCCTTTTCAATATGGTACATGGTATGGTAATTTTCATTATTATATAAAAGTTCGATCGATGCATATTTACGGCAGTTAGAGCACGGACAGGCAGATAGACGAAAGTATAAACATTTCAAGTTCTTTGGAAAGTGTTCAAAAATAGAGACTTAAAAAGAATGTGAGGCTTAAAGGGAGGGAAAAAAAACTGGAATAAGGAAAGTAATTCTATCTCGAAAAGTTAATTTTTGCTTTAATTTAAGATAAAATGGAAAATTAAGCATATATTAATTTTGAAGCTCCTAAGGTCGCGACCCCCAGTATTTGTTCTGCCATCTCTTCCTATTTTAACGGTGTGATCTATACTCTTGTATTTTATCTCTTATTATAACTTACCCATCATTTTTCTAAAATTAAATTAAATTACAAAAAAATTGGGGTTATTTCTATATGAATAATATGAAAGTAAATCATAATAAAAAGTAGTACAAATATAATCTAGATATATAGTTACCAGATCGGCGATGATCTTTTTCTTGGAAAATGGATTTGACGGAGCTCCAATAGTTTGTATGGAAATTCTCTTTCCATTATAACCGTTATTTTGCTTCTTCTTTTAGTCATTATCAAAACAACTACATATCACATTTTATGCGCTGCACTTTTTGTCGTTTTCTTTTGTTTACAACTAGTTTCGTGTTTTTGTTTACAACTGGTTTCAGTCTTCCGTCTTAAATGAACACTGCAGCAAACTTTTACTTCATTTTGTTAAATGCTAGAAAAATTTTTATTTATTAATTTTTACCAAATTGATGTATTAATTATATCTTAAAGCTAAAAATGGTTTTCTTCTAATCAAGGTATGCTAAGGCTCCTCCAGGTATATGTTCGATCGACTTTGGCTCAGTTACTGTCCAGTTAACCGAGCTAACAGGAATAGGGGACACATTATTTTCTACTGTACAAGCGAATTTCTTTTTCCTATGCATTTCAAAGAAGCAAAGAAAATACATCTATTTCCCAGAAAAGACAGAGCTGGACCAAAGGGTGGCGACAGCCTCTGGCCAGTTACGGCCTCATTGCACTACTTATTACTAATTCATACAGAGTGGTAGTTCATAGTTTGTCTCAGTGCAATATATGAGACTGGAACATTCTCGTTCTCAGTATTTCTCCCATAGACATGTGCACAGAAGACTCTTAATTAGATTACTATGGACATGTGAAATGACTATTTGTTTTGGGAAAAATGCCGAGACAGGTGTCATGGGACGTATGTGGTGTCAATTGCAGAGAGCTGATAATCCGACTTTCCTTTTGTGTATCTAGCCACCCAGTGTGCCGAGTGCTCTTTATTCATTCCCTCTTCTTTCTTTTGACTGATGCGAATATGCAAGGAATTTCTCACTCGGTTGTATGTACTGGAAGTAGGACGTCAAAGGGACAAAAGTTAGGAAAAGTGCCGATTAAAAACTCTTGTAAATACTAGAATGAAGAATTTTGGAAGTCCAGAATAGCAATTTTGCCGACTGCATTTTAAGTGGGGGGGGTGTCTCACCCCCCCGTGGGATCGGCCCTGATACTGAGTTTTATGAAAAACTTTTTTTTTACCGAGTTGAATATATGAAATTTTGTGTTAAATAAGCAGCATTTGAGGAGGTTTTAGTTTTCTGCTCTGATCAGAAGAAAACTGCCGCTCAACACAACATGAAATGCTTTTAGGAGTTCATATTACCACTGTTCCAAGTGATAAATCATGTAGGGAATAGTTTCAAAAATGATGATTTGAGTATTAAAGACTAGCCTTGCTAAAAAAATATAGACAGATTTGTAGGCATTACTTGACAAAGATTAAAGTCAAGCACTAGAGAAGTTTGCAGAATCATTAGGAATGACTCAACAGGCAGTTTCCATATGATTGAAATCCTGATTCAAAAGCAATGAAATTGGAGGCTTGATGAACTGATACCGAAAGGTGTTGAAAGGCAATTTTTTGCTTGCAAGCAGATAATTTAAAGGTTATAAGGAAAGGGCTTTTACATCAAATTATACCTGGGGATGAGAAGTGAATATTTTACTATAACCCCAAGAAACAAAATAGTATCCTATGCCCAGTCAATCACTGCCATTTCACCATTGAAGAAAGTGTTATGTAATTTATGGTAGCCTCCTAAGTAAAACAGATTTTTTAGAACAAAACTGGGTCCTCCTTAATTTGATCAATTTCTTTCAGTTACACTTTTTCTTCTTTAAAGTTTTCTTATAATTATATATTTTTTATAGATATGTGGTTGACATATTGAAGAATAGCCACCTGCGGACACCAGTTGGTTCGCCATCTTAATAAATCTTGTTCAGAGAGAAGCCTTTTTCTCACTGGCTTCCTTGGCACTGAAATCTCTCAGATACTGAATGGAATTTAAAATTAAGATGGTTACAAACAGGAGCAGCCCTAGGGTAAGTGGTGCCCCCCTCCCTACTAACATTGAAAAGCGTATTATAATCCATGGATCTTCCCTATTTTCTTTCCTCATTCCATTAAGTTGGAAAGTATATCATGATTCATGAGTGTGATTAAACAAAATTAAAATTGATATTTCTAACACCCTTTTTCTGGATGTAATAAATTAGAAATAGATAGGAAAAAGCTGCACAGAAAAATGCACTATTTGAATTGAATGAAAGTTTCAAAAACTTATTCATGTGTATTTGTAATCCAAGTAGCTGATGATAAAATGGTGATAAAAAAATTTTAGCATCATTTAACGATGATAGAGCATCAGTCACGTGATACAGTGGGTCTCTTGCAAATTTATATTAAATTAAAAATGCGTACACTCTCATTAAATTGTGCCAAGCGCTAGAATCATCTTCTCAAAATCGCATATCAACCATTTTATTTTTCACCAAATAAAAAAGTTTCACATTTTAGTCTTGGAAAATTTTCAAATACTATTTTTCTTTTGAGTATAAAACATTTCATTCCTTCTCTGATTTCACATGCAAATGATGTTTTAATTAAAAAAAAACCTTAACAATTAACTAAACAAAAAAAAAGTTATTCTTTTATTTTTACTTAGAGTCTGAATCATTTAATAAACTTGCCAAATATGGTTACCCAGATATGCTTAATCCTCACTTTTTCCACCGTGGGAGTTACAATTGCAAAATGTTAGAGAGCAAAATTTAGCCTTTTGTGACAGTTTTTTATCGATATCTCCTAAAATAATTCGAATTTCAAAAAAGTCACTTTGAGGTGTGTCAGGACCCATTCTGGAGAATTTCCATGCAAAATTTGGTAGGTCTACGATCACCCGTCTCGGAGCTACGCGAGACACAGATTAACGGACATTTTACACTTTATTATATTTATATAGTTTGCATGGATTATCTTTAGTCTTTGATGAAAATTAAAGAGCAGCAAATTATCATGTATTTTCATTTAAATTATTTCTAATGATGAATTTCAACTTTTAAATGCAGAAATTAAAGAATTTCCTTTGGTGATTAAAGCATTTGAGTGATATAACAAATAAAATAAATGAATTCTATAATATCTTAAGTAAAGTGCCACAAGAAATTAATAAAATTGTAATAATTACTTAAGTTTTACCTAGTCTAGACAATTGTAAATACAAATATAGAAATTGGCATCAGATTTACAACTATTTAACTGAATAAAGCTTCAGTATACTTTATGATGAAATTTCCCTGCTTTATATTATTCTTCAAATCATTTTAGGAACCCCCTATTTTTATAATTTGTGGCAAATGAGATATAAATAAGTTTATGTATTCTATATTTGATTTATGATAAATATACCAAGAATTTAAATAAAATAATAAAATTTACTTATGGATTCCACCCACTGATAATAGTGAGAATGTCAAACTAATATCTAAACTAACTCATTAACAAGAACCCTGTTGCTCTTTATGCACCATCACTTTTATTATATACAGCTTTGTTGTTAAACACTGCATACATAAGATAATGCATTTTTTTAAATGTAACAAAATGTTTTTCTCTTTAAATGGAAGAAATTTCACAACATATTGTTATCATTCTAATAAACTAATTTATATTTCATTATTAATTTCATAACAGCATAATGGAAAAAAAATGTTCTTTAAAAAATTCTCTCAATTTCTTTCACATTAAAATGTTTTAAAAACTTCCTTATACTAGTCTTTTTGAGACATTGCATTGTAATGTTTTAATATAAATTTATTTGCTTATTTTAGTGGTGTTTGTTGCTATAAGTGATCTAAGGAGTATATGAGAAAGTTTTAGTAAGTTAATTATACTATTTTTTTTTATAGATTTTTGATGTTTGTTTAAATTTTTGAATTTTCCTATGAAAGTATCTGGAGTACAAATTAACTTAATCTGTTTTCAAATGGCCTTTACATCAGGGATGAGAGATTAATATTAGTCTACAACCCCAGGAAGCAAAATACTGTTACATGCTTGGTCAATCATTGCCATTGACCATCGACAAAGATGAATATTCATAGTTTGAAGGTCATGTATGTATCTGGTAGAGCCAAAAAGCGTGTTGTATGCTATCAGCCACCAAAATTGATGATTTCTTAATGGGCAATTGGTATAAGCTAGAATTGATTTGTTTCAGCTTTCCATTGTGAGCAAAACAGACAGGTAGTAGCAAAACTCATTCTTCTTCCTGACAACACTCAGCCTGAATTCAAAAAAGCCGTGAAAAAATTATTTGGAAATGTTCAAGTGAGATGTTTTATCCCACTCGCTGTACTCTTTGACATATGTTTCTGTTTGGTTTGACAGGTATATTAATGTTTTATTTCATAGCTTCTCTCTTTTTAATATTTTACTTTCTCCTTTGCAGTATAGATTGGTGAGGTATATTGCTTATTTGTATTTTGACCTGATTAAGTTTTTTCCCCAGTGTTTTAATTCTATCTATATGATTTATTGATTAGTTTTTCATTATATACCCATTACATTTAGTTATTTCTTTTATTTTTTTTATTCTTCTTTAAGTAAGGTATCATTTGAGCATATTTTGATTGCCCCGTTTATATATTCTCTTCATACAGCTAATTTATAATTACTTGAGGTCTTGCACTTTACTTTGATTATTTCATTACTAATATTAGGTTTTTATATACTATGGTATACATTTTTATTTTGGGGATTTTAACATCTGAGTAATTAATAGTATCCTTCTGCTCTACATCTATTGTAAATTTAATATTATTATTCATATTCTTCAATTCTTCTAAGATTTGCTTTGTGCCTGTTTCTTTTTCTATTACTGCAAATATGTCATCAACATATATAAGTAACATTATTTTATTTTCAAATTTTTAATTATTTCTTTTTCAAGTTATCTCAATTTTAACTCTGCTAGTGCTCCTGATATTGGGGGACCCATCAGCAAACTTTGTAATTTTTTCTGTTAATTTTAAAATAGTTTTGTTGATGGTTAGATTGGTCATTTTAATTAGTGTGCCTGCTATTTTTTGCATGTTCATTTATACTTTGCTTATGTGGTTTGTCTACTGGTTTATTTTTTCTATATTGATTGGTATGATAATCATTGATGGGTATGATTAACAGTATCAAGGATTACTATTTCTTTTCTTGATGAAGTCCATTGTTGATCCAAGAAAGAAATCACTTTGTGGTAAACATTCCTTATATATTTGTGCCATGTATTTTTCTGTGAAATAGCCTGCACCCTTTTTTGTTTGCAATCGATCTGATTGTTATTGAGGTTTTGTTGTCCTTAAGTTTGCTAAAGGCTGTTAGTGTTGCTGGGCCATGATTTCTATTTACAGTGGAACCCGGATCTATCGTTCCCGCATTCATCGTTTTCCTGTATTGATCGTTTTATTTCTATGGTCCCTGCACAAGTTGTATTTAAATACCGTCAACGAAACCCACATTCATCGTTCGTCAAAAAATCCTTTTCCCGCTTTCATCGTTGTAAAATATTTCTCCTGACCGAAGTGAAATCGAAATTCAGATGGATCCATATGGCATACTAACTTAAATATTTCCTGGTATGATTTCTTGGGTTGATGATGGTGTCGATGAAGAGTTGTTACATGAAGCAGGGCATGTGGTGTGAAATTTAGTGATTATATTTACTTTAATATAGACGTAGCGACGTATCTTAAGAATGGAAGAAATGTGTGGTGATGCAAAAAATATAAGTAATAGCGGAGAAACGGAGAATAATGTTCATGCCAATGAGACTGAGCCTACACTAGTGCCAAGTTTATCGGACGCAATTACAGTATTTGAAATTGTATGAACTTTTATGTACAAACATGAAAACACGGAAAATGCAAGAAAAATATTGTAAATCTTTAAAATTTTCATTTAATTAAAAAAATTAAGAAAAAACCCAGTGTAAAATTACTGATGTTTTAGAAATAAATATTACTTAATTTTCTACAACCCCAATTTGTTTCTTTTTCAGTTTGGTTACAAATTTAGTATTTTTATTAAACTGTATACATCGTGTGCGTACATACACATTATTTTCTTCTTATTTTGACTTTAACCCGCATTCTTCATTTTCCCACATGCATCGTTTTTTTCTACGCACCCCTTGAAAAACGATAGATCGAGGTTCTACTGTATTTGAATTTCGCCTTCCGGCCAACTTCCTTCTTTTATTAGTGCTTTTATTCTTGATTATGACTTATTGTTTGGGTTTTCATCATTTAGTATTAAATCCATATCTTGAAGGTTGTTTCTATTAGTTTATTATGTTGAATCCTGAACTTCAACTTTGACTATCGCCATTAATTGTGTGTAGGAAAGCCGCATGCTCACACAGAGTAGTGTTCATTCTATTGCATATGGTACCACCATGTAATGATGCTTGCTGTTTCCCCACCACCTCACGGTAACTGAATGTATTAATAAAGTAATTTAGTTATTGTTAATGATGCCTGGTTAGGTATATCCAGTCAATGATTCAGCACATTATATTAGTTTTTTCTAAATTAACAATTTTTCTTGTTTTATCAGTTTAGAAGCATGCTATATTTCTTTGTTTTTTTGGGGGGTAGGGGGGGGGGAGGGAAGTCTCTAAGACTGTCATGTCTTTGTCTGTTTGTTTCATTTTAATTTCAATTTTATTCTATGTTTTGTTTCTTATTCATATTTTTTCTTGCGCTAAGTTATGTTAATACACATTCTATTTTAGGAATGGTATCTGTTAGAACGGTGCTTCCCAACTGGTGCTGTACACCCCCTTAGAAGGCGCAGTGCATTTGCAGGGAGGTCGTGAGAAAAACAGGCAAAGAGCAAGTGATAATATATGTTTTAAAGAATCAGCTTATTTATTTTGTTTTTACTCTGAAACATATTAATTTTTGCTTCAAACTTTACCAATAACATTATTTTGTAGAAAAGATGACTAAATGCTCATTGTTGAAGAATAAAAAACTCTGTGTGCTGAGGAATGGGAGAGGTGGGCCACCATCATAAGATTTTTGTTGTTGGGGGGGGGGGTGGCACAATGTTAAAAGGTTGAGAGCTGCTGCTTTAGATCAATTTAATGTTCTAAAATATATTTAGGTCGAAGCTCAAAAACAGTTTTTAATTGAGTATCAAATTCTAAGTTTGTTCTGTTGATCATGTGGAGGTTGATCTTCGATTATGCTTGGTTACAACAGTAATATATCGATCTTTCGTAGGGGTTGTAATCCTTGGATGACTGGCTACAGGTCTTCGGACAACTATTTGGCTGGTTTGGAATTGTTTTATTGGCCTGAAATGACACAATGATAAATGCCAAAAAAAAAGAGCAACATCTGTGATAGACTGTCCTGCTCAATGCATCCGACAACCCGACAGCACTCGGAATCTTCCATTTGTCTTCTGAAAGCCATAGAAACATGTCTAGCTTGAAAAAAAAAAATTGTAGGAATGTTCTAAACACCTTTCGTCAGCACTTAATTCAACTCCTGTAACCCTTCACGATGGTGGCTTCTTATAGAACTTACTGTTTTGCTTATTTCTCCGCACAAAACCATGATTGCCTGTTGATATTTGCATATTTCCTTCTACTTTTGCAGCAAATTTGGCCCTTTTTAATTCAGATAGGTTTACAGCAATAAGCATTTTCCTCTGTGCTTAACTTTTGGAAGTGAGTGTAGTAAACATATAGTAAGATATGTTTACTATATATAGTGGTGTTTGAGAAGAAACATTAATTTTTTTTTAAACTCAAATGCAAGATTATTATTTGGAAAACTGCAAAAAGAAATTTTTACTACTTTAAGGATATCTTCAAGAAAACCTAGGGGTATTTCCATTTAATGAAAATAACAATTTCAACTATGCTAACCATTTTTTCAAAATGGTTAGCATAGTAATCTGCGAACTTGATGTTATGGACTAACAATAAGTTAAAATTGTTTATTGTGAGTGAAGTGTCCTGAAACTCATTCCTTTAACTTGTAAATTTTTTTTATAATTCTTCCTATAAAAGTGTATAGTGAAGAATTTGAATTGTAAATTAAAGATTTTCCCGTTTAATATTCTGAATACTTTACTACTCTTTACATAGCAGATAATTGGTTTCTGTCTAGCAGCACATATTTATAGAGAAAATAGTCTATTTTCTGAGATTTTAAAAATTTCAGTTTGTGATTGATAATTCTGAAATTCTCAAGTCTCATGAAATCTTTGATGAGTATGATTTTCTTTAAAAACTGTATTATTGTATTTTTTTGTAAGAATTCTGTTATTTCAAAAATTCTTTTTACAGTAGTAACCATTCTGCTTACACCTGATGTAGATGGCAAAAGGATTCATCCCCCCCCCCACACACACACACACATATGTTATTTGTGTGTACAAAAATTGTGTGGCTTTGAATACTTAAAACAGTTTCAAAATATGTTTAAAAAATTCTTATTTGAGTTAATTTATTTTATTGAGATGTAGAACATACGCATAACATTTTTTTTTTTTTTTTTTTAAGATTAACTAAATATAGTACAGTTTGAGAAAAATATCATAAATATTTTGGAATCACTGGGATAATTTTGTTTTTAAAAGACCCAAGAAAAGTTTACCAGTGTATTTTACTATTCAAAACATCCACTAAGTACTTGATGTTTTCTTTAGAGGAAACTTTTTTCTAAGATGTTCATACTTTTCATTTCTGAAAAGTTTTACTTTTAATTAAGAAGGTCACTTTAAAATTAGAAAATGTAAATCAATAAGATATTTAGTCTGTAATGGAATACAAAACCTTAAAATCAGTCCATAATTCTTTTTATAAGAGAGAAGATTTACTGTGTGAGGAATGATTGCTTTTGTGATTAGGGAAAATTATTTCTCTGTGTAATTTTTTTTTTTTTGATTATTACAAAATGAGCATGAATGAAAAAATAACAAATATAATTGAAAATTCTTAGTTAAAAAGCTTTTTTTTCCCTTAAACAAGATATTTTAACTACAGTTAATTTTTTTCTGTCACTGAGTTTTAAATTAAAATAATTGTATGTTTTTTTTCATAATTCTAATAAACCTATTTCAGACTTCATAATCTTATGAAAAGCCATATTTTGAATATACAGTGAAACCTTATTGAAAATGTATTCATTTTTTTAGTGTCTAAAATGTTTTGTTTTTTTTTGTACTGCAGTTTGTAAATAAACATTCTTAACCCTTTAAATGCTGCACTATGATCCATGAATAAACGATGTAATTAATTCATCAAAATTACATTAGAATACACCCATAATGACTCTAAAATAAAAAAAATTCCTTCACTGATTTCCGTTTTTGGAACATTGGCATGTAACGCTATCTTTCCTCTTCTATACTTGTACCAGGAAAACAACAAAATGCTGTATGATAAATCTGAAATTTTATGCTGTAATAAAGGTTTACTTGGTATGAAAGGACTAAATTTATGCAAAACGTGCTAAAAAATTTGTAATTTTAAAATAAGTATAATATTTTATAGGAAATACAATGCAAAAATGTATTTAAAAAAAACAATTTTAGGCATGCATGCTCTTGACTAGATACAGATAATATAAATAAATGCAGTTTTAAAACTATAAAATACCTTATCAACAAAAAATAAAATATTTTATTCTTTATAGGGTGCGTAGGATTTCAACCAGTGATACAAAAATTTTAAAGTGTACAGAAACACAAATTTCTTTTTATCATCTTTTAGCAGTTTTTCTGTATGATATGGAGGGAAGTGTACATGGAGCCTTTTCTTGCATTTAGAACACATGTTATAGGTTTGTTTGTTTTTTTTATATCGCAAAATACCGTTATGTAACTACATAATGTGCATCTGAATTTTTTATAGGCTTTTACTGATGGGCACATGGTACAGGTATAATGTTGATTTTTAGGCTTCGTCTGAAACAAATTTAAACTAGTACTTTCTTTTCTAAAATTCTATTGCCCACAGATGTCTCCAGGTGTAATCAGCTCAAAACTATATCATTTATTTCTTCTTCCAATCATCCAATAAAGAATTTTTAAAAAATCAACATTGTCTATGGTTAGAAATTTCTTAGATTTCACCATCTACATTGTTGCTACATATATCTAATTTTGACTGAAATGGTGTCAAAAAATTGCAGAGTGTAGAAAGAAAACCAAGCAGAAGCATCTGACTTGATGTCACCTCCTCCCACATGTTCCCCCTATGTAAAAGGGGCTTAAAATAAGTAAATAAACCCTTGTGAAGCACATATGCTCATTCCTAACAGTAGAAACAAGCAGCTATCTGAGCTCAAATCAGAGGAATGCAGCACTAACCACCCTCCTTCTGTTAAAGGAGCGATAGATAAGACAACTTCCCCTTACCCTCCCCTCCTTCAGGCCTTCACCCATCAAAAATAAGTAACATACCGTTAATGCCTTTGACAGACTTATGTTTAGCAGATATAAGAACTGAATGTATTAAAATCTAATAAAACAACACAAGCATGTGATACCTCTGATTTCGTATATTGTTATATGCCAACGTTCCTTTTATGGAATACTGCATTTTTATGCAAGATTGAGAAAAGATATCTTGCTATTATTTGGATTTCTTATAATTTATCCTTCTTTCTTTGAATTTATCCAATAGTGGAGTTTTGGGGTGAATTTGAATTTTTGGAAATTTTATAGAATTTTTTTTTTTTTAATTGTAAAAAAAAGTCGATTTTTAGAAATTTTTCAGGGATGAAATTTTTATGTTTGAAAAATAAATAATGTATCAAAAAATCAATCACACTTTCAATAATAAGCAGCAGTTTTTTCAGACTTATAGATATAACAGCTTACTTTAAAAAATATTAACATGATGTTCCAAAATAAGAACATTGGCATGTAAAAGGTTAATTTTTCAGATATGTCATATGATTTCTTTTCTCTAAAGTATTTCATAAACAGTGATAGTAAGGTACTTTACTTAAAGAACATTATTGTCAGCAGTTCCCGATTATTACACAGATAAGCTAAAAAATTGAGTTTAAAGCTAATGTACACTCAAAAATTTGGTTAACTATATAAAGGGACATAAAATTCAAAAAGTTACCTGGGCACAAAATGTTTATAGCCAGGCCCTGATTGTCAGACTATCTTTAGAAATTTTTACATGCTTCGTTTTTTTTTCTAAAGCAAATATTTATGCCAAATTTCTTATTCATTTACACAGAACTAAATATTCCTTTTCTCTTTCAAGCTTTCTTAGAAATTTTTTTCTTTTATAGGAAAGCACTTGAGAGAATTAGGATTATAATGAATTTCTAATAAAAAGTTGATATTTCGAAAAAAAATTAAAAACTCAATATCTCCATATGTTTCTTGAAAAATTAGGGAAAGTAAACACATCTAGTACTTTACTATATATTATTTCTAATAATATTTGACAAATGTGAAATCTCAAGTGCATAGTTAAAGCTATAACTATTTGAATTTTAACTAACTCCTGATTTAAATTCATCAGCAAAGGTTAAAATAAAATAATATATTCTTTATTAGTTTTATCTTCTAGCCATTTGTACCCTTAGTCAGTATGTCAGAGAAAAATGTGACTATTTAGAAGATGAAATCGAAACATTAGTCAGATGTGATATCTTATGTCACAGACACCTCAAAAGCAATTACATAATTTATGGAAGAAATGCCGCACCCATGAAAATGAGCTTAGTTAACTAGAAAATCATCAGAAACGCCACAGCTGCGATCGTTGGTGGGAGAGAAGTGGGGGTGATTGCGTACAGAAGAAGTCAATGCCAGATTAAAATTAAATATTTTGTAAAATAATTTCTTAATTAATAAAAAATAAATAAATAAAAGATATATTGCATTACTTAGACCTAATTTATTAAAAAAGCTATTAAGTTGATTGGATATATTTCGCGAGAAGGTGGATTAACGGTAAAAAAAATCTCCTTTTTTTCCCCTTCCCATAGAATGTTTTAAAGTATTTACCGCTATTTTACGAAGCTTATGATTTCTATTTTAAATAATCAAAGATATCAATGTTTTTACTCACAAAGGCAAATTTATAGATATACAAAAATAGCTTCTAAAAAACTTCTGGCATTCGCAAAAAGTTCGGACCGATTACCACGTGCCATTAAAACAAAAGAGTGATCGATGTGTGAGTAGAAGAGGCTCCAGTTAAAATTAAACATTTTTTTCCCCCGGATGGCCAGCTGTTGATTATGTAATGAGCTTGCTTCAGCAAATTGTTTGTTTTAAACTGAATGTTGTGTAATAACTTGATGTTTCTATTTATTTATTATTTTTGATATTTATAACATTGGAATTTATTTTAAAAGAACTCAGCATTTCTTGAGCATGCCAATTAGTTAATCTTTATTTGATAGAGTGCTCTTGCACTGGGCGCAAAGCTCTACAGCAAAAAAAAAAAAAAAAAAAAAAAAAACTTTTATATTAATTTTTTTAGAGAGGGGAAGGGTTAAACTCACACCAGGCACAACATAGACTAGTTTCGGCTGACATTCAGTACTTTAAGAAAAATAGAGGTTCATGCAGAGCCTTATTATCGCATGGACAAATTGGGCCTTTACCCAGGGCCCTGGGCTCGAAAGGGCCTTCAATTTCAAATATTGTTCTGAAATATTTTTTTATGTCAAAATTTTATGAAAAATAAAACAAATTACATAGATGGGGGCCCTCAAATCATCAACACCCAAGGCCCCCGTTGGTCATAATCAGGCTCTGGGTTCATGTGAAAAATGGGTGCGTTTAATAGAGAGCAGTGCACTTTTGCGGTATTTTCAGGAACTTTAACCATTCAAAATATATATTCAAACCTTCATTAAAATTTAATTATAGTTATAAAATAAGGATGTAAAAGATTTACTTCTATTTTTTTCTTTTTACTTAATTGAGGAGCTTTCGGTTGAATTTATGAAGCCATCCATTCCAGAGCATGGGACATGGACCCTTCTCATGGCGTTCTGACATCTCATTTTTTCCGAAACTGGATTGAACCGCTTTACTACAGGGGGGTATGTTCGCATTCTGTGCTTCGTGCACGTTAAAAAGTATGTTATCGGTGGTAGTGCCATCTTTTGAGACAATTATCACTAAATAAATTTTATGATTTTTTCGTTGAAGATTGGCTAAAAAAAAATTTAAATGCCACACCTGGTAGAAATGCTGCTCTTACTATTTTTTAACTTTTATACTCATAAACGCCATGGTGTTTCTCCATAAATTACGGTAGTTGGTAGCATGAAAAATGTGCAGTGTAACACATAGTGCACCCAAAATTTGTCAATATAGCTTGGCTTGGGCTTTAGAAAGTATTTGCAAGTTTTAAGATTTCTTAACATTTAAATAAAATCCTTAGAGGATTGGGTCTAGCCTTGCACAACCAAATACCCATGTCAATTACCATAGATTACCTTTAATTAAGAAGATTGCTGTGCAATTAGAAAATGTAAATGAAGAATTTTTTTTACAATTCTTCATTTACATTTTAATGATGTAAATGAAGTAAATGAGCATAAAAAGCTAATATTTTCAGTTAATAACTTTCTTTATAATATACTAAATCTATTGAAGAAAGAACAAATTGCTTTCTTGGCTGGTGAAAATTCTCTTTGTGAAATTGTTTACTTTTCATTGCTACAAAACTAACATGAATGAAGACTGAACACATGTAAACGAAAATTTTATTTAAATTTTTTTTCTTCTTTTAAAAGATATTGTAACATTTCTTTTTTTTTTACTTTAAAATCATTGTTTTTTAGTATATTCTTTATAAAATCCTTTTCAGACTTCATAATCTTCTTAAGAAAATCCATATCCTAAGATATTGAATAAAACCTTAGTTGAAACAGCACATGCATAATTTTTTTTTTTTTTAATCTATAAAATGTGTTTTTGTATGTAGTGGTGTTTGTGAATAAACATTCTAAATTTTTTAAATATCAGACTTAATTTGTTTGCTTCTAAAGTACATATCATAAACAGTGTGACTTGGGAACTTACCTTTAAAATTATTACTGTCAGTCTTTTGTTAAAATTTTGCCATACATTTTCTAATGGAAATATTCTTGCCCAACATGTTATTCACTGCATCTGATCTAAAGATTCTTTTGTCTTTCAAACTCTTAAGAGAACTTTTTATTCTTTTATAGGAATGCACTTGATAGAAAGTTTAGAGTGGATTTCTTATTTTTCACTGGAGATGTTTTGAAGAATATCCAAAAACTCAAGATTGCCATTTCCTTCTTGCAAAGCAAGGTGAGGTAAACATAAATACTGAAATATATAAAGGGTGTCCCAAAAAGGTGGTAAGGAGCTTTTATTCTTTATCTGTTAGAGATAAGTGGGTAATGTAAATTGAAAAAATTCTGAAAATAAGGTCAGAAAAAGATATGCTGCTAAAAAAAAAACGCCTCTTGTTAATTTTCTAAAAAATACACTTTCTAAATTTGTATACGACCCTTGTACAAAAAATTCTCAATTAGTAAAATGTGCCCCATACACTAATGAGGTGATGTACCAAATTTTAGCCTTTCATCATACAACATCTTGGAGATATGTTTAGCCCCCGATCATCTTTCTTTAAAGATGATCGGGGGCTAAACATAATTTCGAATGTAAATGTTTATTGCCAGAGTGGGAAAAAAGATTTTCATTTGTAATTTCTGAACGACCCCTGAAATGCGATCATTCCATTTTTACCTTTGCTAGCCATTGAAAAGAGGTCTAAGTCAGCATTATATTTATTTTCATTTCTCTGACCCTTTTAAGGATATAATTATCATGTCACCTCGTTAGTGTATGGGGCACATTTTACTAATTGAGAATTTTTTGTACAAGGGTCGTATACAAATTTAGAAGGTGGAACTTTTAGAAAATTAACAAGAGGAGTTTTTTACACTAACCATACACTAACTTACACTAACCATACACTAACGAGGTGACATGATAATTATATCCTTAAAAGGGTCAGAGAAATGAAAATAAATATAATGCTGACTTAGACCGCTTTTCAATGGCTAGCAAAGGTAAAAATGGAATGATCGCATTTCAGGGGTCGTTCAGAAATTACAAATGAAAATCTTTTTTCCCACTCTGGCAATAAACATTTACATTCGAAATTATGTTTAGCCCCCGATCATCTTTCTTTAAAGATATCTCCAAGATGTTGTATGATGAAAGGCTAAAATTTGGTGCATCACCTCATGAGTGTATGGGGCACATTTTACTAATTGAGAATTTTTTATACAAGGGTCATATACAAATTTAGAAAGTGTATCTTTTAGAAAATTAACAAGAGGAGTTTTTTTTAGCAGCATATCTTTTTCTGGGTTAATTTTTTTGTACGAGGGTTGTATGAAAATTTAAAAAGTGTAGCTTTCTGTAAATGAATGAGAGTAGTTTTCGTGCAAGAGTCTTGTTTCCAACCTTATTTTGAAAATTTCTTCAATATGCCTTCCCTTTAATCTCTAATAGGTAAAGAATTAAAGCCAATTACCACCTTTTTGGTACACTCTGTATACAAGATGCCAAGGTGGGCAGCTTCACCAGCCAATATCTTATTGTTCTTTATATGTTGGCCAAAATTATTGGGCTCATTTAAGCGAAAATGATGTTTCTTTGTCTTAAAAGAATTTTTCATTAACTTTATTTAGATTAATGTTGCTACAAATATTGAGCCTCATCATGAAGGCCAATGATGATCATGTCCAGTACTGAAATTGCAAAATGTATGAAAAAACATATTTGTGTTATCATTCCCATGTATAAAATGAGTGTTAAAATAACCTAGTAGGAAAAATCTGATTTTTGCCATTGGAAACTCTTTCATGAATGAAACTGTTAATACAACAAAAATTATCTCAGTAGAGCAACATTATGCTATTTATCTCCAAGAAAAATAAATGTGGTTTTATTTCACATGTCCTACCACCTTTATTTATATTTCCTCGACATAGTGCTTTATCCCTCAGCATAAAGCAAAAAATTCACATCAATGATATGGTTCTCCTTTTACTTAAAAGATAAAGATAAGCAAAAATTAACAGGCATGATTTCCTTTTCCAAAGTATAGATGACTCAGCATATGGATTAACACTTCATTATAGGTGATATAATTTTTCAATAACAGTTCATAAGCAGCCATCATTATTTTTCTTACGATAATCATTTGCCATCTTTTAATCAAAAATATAAAGTTGTCTGTATCTAGACTTATTTTAATCATTTCAATAGAGATGAAAGTGAATTTCTGACTGCGTTTATCACTTCTGGAACCTCAGAAAGTCATGGTTGGAACACTTCACTATCATGAAACATCTTACAGTTATTTTCTTTATTTTTCTAATAGAGTTGGCAAAAACTGCACTGTTCCATTAAGTTTCTGAAATCATGTTCTTGAATATCAACACTGGGCCATAACCAGAGTGGAGGTTACAGCGACTACTTAGTAGTCTTCCGGCTCCCATAACATTTTCAAAGTTTTAGTAAATTTACTGATAAATACAAAAGTTTAAAAAAGTGGGTGTTTTCTAACAATCGTTAAATTTTAAATCACTAAAAATACTCATTGTTTATAACTAGGGTCCTGTAAAATATGCAAAAATGCGGAAAATGTGGAATTTTGCATAATTTACAATTCTCCGCATAAACTACAACTTTCCGCGTAACACTACATTTTTCAGGAAACTTTTTACTGTTTAATTTTTTCTCAACATATTTTCTTCAGAGACTCTTTACATCCCAATCCCGGACCATAGATAGGAAAAATGTCACAAAACAGTAGCGAAATTGAAAGTTTACTATTGTCCAGAAATGGACGTCTCCAAAAAGCAAGGATCTAAGTTTTCCCAAGCTTGTTTGAAATTCAGAAATCAATTCGAGTGGTTAACCCAGACCAATTGTCCAACATGAATGTTGATAATGAAGTCTTTTAAGAATATTCCAGGGTTTGATGATTCACAAATAATGCTTGAGAATGTTGCTTACAAGGGGTATGCCAAGGAATGTTCTACTGAAGTAAGATTTTTGAATTATTTCACAGAGGTTCCCAGAACTAACACTCAATGCAAGAACTTTCAGTTTTACCAAATTCTGTAGACTGTGAAAGCTAATTTCATGTTACGACCAAACATTCACAGAACAGAGGTAGAGTTTGAAGTAATCATCAGCTGCTGGACTAACACCACTTTATTTTAATAAACTTTAGTGCATAGACACTCTTATTTGTTTTTAATTGTAAATAAAATATTGCTTTTCTTTTTAACATGGTTTTTTTTCCTCACTCATCTGCATTATTTCAATAAATTTCTCTAAATTTTGCATAATTTCCATAAACTACCGCATCGGTACTGCATAATTCCGAAAAATTTTCCGCATATTTTGTAGGGCCCTATTTATGATGAATTTCTCATCACAGTTTCCAGATTTCTATATGGTTTATTATTTTTCCAGTCTTGGCTGCATTCAGTGGTGGCTTTAGCTCTTGAGAAGCCCAAGTCGCAACTCAATTTTGAGGCCTCCCCTCTGCAAAAATTCTTTCACTACCCCCTACACTGCACATTCAATGGAAACCTCTTTTTTATTTCAGTATTTAATCACTTTAACTGGTATAAAATTACAGCTGCCTGTTGTCTGTACTTAAAAAGTTTCTAATGTTTAAACAGTGGTAAGTGTTAAAAAATAAAGGTGATTGTTGGATAGAAAGAAATATTTAAAATTACTGCTTATTTGTATTTTTTAAGAATCTAGTAATCTACTGCTGTGCATTCCTTATTAGTGTTTTGCATTTTCAACTGTGGCTTTAAAATGCAGGCTATGCTTATAATATATTTATCATGAGTACTTTTTAATTAACCAGGTAGAAGGTACATGCCCAAAATTTACATTGGAGAATGTGTGAGGTGACTGAGTCTCCCCAATCAGTCTTACTGAAAAAGAATGCTATGATTTTAAAAAAATCATTTAATCATAAACAAAGTTTGCAATAACTAATTAAAAAAAGTATATTTCTTTACTCAAAAGATTTTATTCATTTTTATTTGTCAGAAAAGGTGTGCACCAAACACTGATGTTGATCGCAGGAGGTGACTAGGTCAGGTCACCCCAATCAGTTTTGTTACAAAATTGTGCTATAAATAATATAAACAATAATAATAAATGTTTGTGCACCCTTATTTGATAAATAATAAACCAGAGAAAACTAGGAAAACACTCCAGAGAATGAAAGTAAGCTGCTTTATACAATGAAAAATTTTGAAGCAATAATGGTCACATGGGGCACTGAGTCACCCCACATTCCAAGAAACTATTGCATCATGCACAGAAATTAAAGACAATTCAAAATATCTGTATACATCCCAAATGGAGTGTCAAGCAGGAGGATACAGAAAGAATGACAGTTTTTTGATGCACATTTTCCCCATGATTTTTAATTTTCTAAGCATGGGGTGACATTGTGCCCCATATGCCTTCTCTTGGGTTTAAAAAAAATTTAATTTAGTCATCATTCATTTTTTATATTCCTTTTATTCATAATTTATAACAACGGTGAATTAGCATGATAAATTATGAGTTATTATTAAAACGTGATAGCTTTTTAAGGATATAAGTTATTGTGAATAGACTACAAAAGGAATGGACTTTTTCTTTCAAACTATTATTGTTTAAAAATGATTTTTCATTGAATCTCAAGGAGAAAAATTATTAATAGAGAGGATGGCAAGTATTTTTAACATAAGCCATTTTGTGAAGCAAATGCTGTAGGGAAAAAATGTACATATTGAACCCCCCCTCCTTTGACTACTAATATTTCAATTTGGTCAGCCCCTGAACTGAACTAGATTCAAAGCTCTACCTAGCCTTTCATCTTGGTTACATGGCCCTGCATCTACACCATTGTATTCTCCAGTATTAACATCTAACTACCATTGCTTGGCATTCAATTTGATGACGACAGTTAAGCTTCTTCACATGCTGATCTATGCTTTATCTTTGGTGTCTCTCTCTTAATAAATTATTTTATCTTCATATTTTTTCTTGTATTTCTTCCCCAGTTTCACTTGCTCATACAGCTTGCCTTTGAGCCTTTTTTAATTGATTTTGCAAACCCATATGAATTAAGAGGCATTGCAAGAGCATATCAGGCAAAAAAAAGAAAAAGTTTCATCACCATCTCAGAATTTCAGGAATTTTTTTTCTTCTGTTGCCTTACCCACGGAAAGAACAAATCTCAAATATTTTTTATTTACCTCTTTCAGTTTTGGAGTTATGGGAAGGTCAAAGTACCCCAAAGAAGTGACATAGAAATAATTTAAGGCCATTTTTGCTACTTTATTATCTCAATTGTGACTGGCTCTGAGGTGCTACAAAGAATTTTTCTTTTTACCTGATAATAACCTTGAATATTGGCATCTCAAATTGAAAATTCATCCGAAAATAGTCAGAGACCCCAAATAAGGGCCCCCCAAAATCCCCTATTTCATAAAAAGAAAAATTTTAAGAATGCTTTAAATCTTGGCTCTGATGTGCTACAGATAAAACTTTTGCACAGTACAGTTATACATGTTCACATAAAGTGAATCCAACGTTTAAAAATTTTAAAGGCCCCCAGGGCCCTTCGGTACAGGACCCCAAACATGGCCCTTGATGCTAATTTAAGCAAATTCGAAGCATTGGTACAGCTGGCACCGACTTCCCAAATCAGAACTTACTTCCATGGAGAATTAGTATCAACCTAGTAGTTTCATATTATGAAAACACATTTTTTGAAGGTACAACTGTTTCCAAGAAAAATCCCAAAAAGTACCTTCTTATTTGGGACATTCCATTAACACGCATAGGGCATTTCAGCATTACTTTTAGAGTTTTAATCGACTATAACAATATTGAAAATTAACTTATGCTGCATATATCACAAATATATCCCTATATATCACAAATAGTTCTTTTACAGAAGCACTAATAAGAATTACATTATGCTGTTTGGGAATCTGTAACTACAGAACCAATTCGAAACCTTTTTTCACTGATAGAAAGCTACACTGTTCCCAAGTATTATAAGCTCCTTTCATGCAAGTAGCATAAATAGTTCTTTTACAGGGACATTCAAAAGAGACAGTTAAAATGAATTTTTTATATCAGAACAAAAGATTTTCATATTTATTAAATACTAGTTTCTACCAACGATTTTGTCAGCATGTAAAATACTGTATATTAAAAATATTTTATTTGTAGAATATTCATAAAACAATTTTTTTCACTATTTTTGACTTTTTGTGCAGGTGTGATTTTAATTTTGTTAATATTTTTGTATCTGAGACAGTTAAAATGAATTTTTTATATCAGAACAAAAGATTTTCATATTTATTAAATACTAGTTTCTACCAGCGATTTTGTCAGCATCGGCTTTAGAATTAGGTTCAGAGAGAAATAAAGCATGTATAAATAACAAAAAGGAGATAGTTTGATGACACTCACGCTATAGACAAAAATCACTGCATTTTAATATTATTTACTTTTCGTTTATTTTTAATGAAGTATAAGACATGGTATATGTAGAGTAAATAAATTTAGATAGTATTTTTTTCCTCATTTGGTGAATGGAGACAGTTATGGAATTACAGTAGAAGACCCAAAATCCGCATAGCTTGGTTCCAGACCTTGTGCAGATTTTAGAATTTTGCAGATTTTGGGTCATAATAGGAAATTTATTTTATTTCCCTCCACCCCACCCAGAAAAAAAGAAAAAAAAAACAATAAAGAACAAGAGAAACAAATCCTTATTATCAGAATCATGATATAAAAATACAGAGGGATAATAGAATATACAAAATTATGAGATTATAGTACAATTTATTTAAACATGTATATTCAATAGTAGTTTAGGACTTTGGGATGTTCTAATTATAGTTTTTTTTTTTTTTTTTTTTTTTTATCATTATTTCCTGTTCTATAACACAGCTTTGTTGCTCTACAAATTTGAGATATTTCTTTCTCAGAGCCTAACCTTGATTAAATGTTATTTTATCAACTTTTTTATCATCCTCACTTGTTACTGTGTCATGTGACCATAATTGAGTGTTAATTATGTCAGTCAGTCATTTCAAGGATATCAATGTTAACATCAGAGCTCACAAACTCTTAAAATATTTTTTTCAAGTGGGAATAGTTTATTTAGTTTTACTTTGTGGTTAAGTGTAGTTTTCTGAACTAGCAGCTGGCAGGGCAGATTTCATTGTTTACATTGAACAGACAGTGCAGATTTTAGAGCCTTGCGGATTTTGGGTCTTCTACTGTATTTTGAGTTCCTGTAACTTATGCTATATGCATTAACTTTAGCCTATGTTACTCGGAAGTAGTGTAGCTTTCAGTGGAAAAATCTTTAGAATGAGATCAGTAGTTACAGAGATGTCCATATAGTGTAATATATTAGAATTCTTTTGAATATTACACTGAAAGAACTATTCATGCTACACGCATGAAAGGTTGCTTATAATACTCGGGAATAGGGTTGCTTTCTCTAAGTTTTCGAATTGGTTCAGTAGTTAGAGATCCTCAAGCAGTGTAATATAATTCTTATGTGCCCCCGTAAAAGAACTATTTATGATATATGGGGATATATTTGTGATATATGCAGGATAAGTTAATTTTCAATATTTCTACAGTTGATTAAACTTCTAAAAGTAATGCCGAAATGCCCTGTGCATGTCAATGGAATGTCCCAAATAGGGAGGTACTTTTTGGGATTTTTCTTGGAAAGAGTTGTATCTTCAAAAAATGTTTTTTCATAATATGAAACTACTATGTTGATACTACATCTCCATGCTACCATGATACTACATCTCCAGTTCTTATCTGGGAAGTCAGCACCAGCTGTACCAAAGCTTCAAAATTGCATAAATTAGCATAAAGAACCATGTTTGGGGCCTCATACCGAGGGGCCTTGGGGAGCTTTAAAAATTTTAAACATTGGATTCACTTTATGTGACCATGTATAACTGCACTGTGCAAAAGTTTTTTCTGTATCACATCAGAGCCAAGATTTAAAGCATTCTTAAAAACTGTCTTTTTATGAAATTGGGGATATTTGGGGGAGCCCTTATTTGGGGGCTCTATCTTCAAATGAATTTTCAGTTTAAGATGTTAATATTCAAGGTATATTATCAGATAAAAAGAAAAAATTCTCTGAAGTCCTCAGAGCCAGTCACAGTCAAGATAATAAAGTGGCAAAAATGGCCCTAAATTATTTCTACATTTTTTTTCTGGGGTACTTTGACCCCTTATAACTCCATAACCAAGAGGAAAATCAAAAATATTTCAGATTTGTTCTTCCCTTGGGTAAGGCAACAAAAGAAAAAAATTCATGAAATTTTGAAATTGTGATAGAAACCCTCTGCCTGATTTGCCTGTGCAATGTCTCTTAACAGCAGCTGAGACTTTCTGAATGTTCAATACAGTGTGCGTTTGGCTAATTTTTACATGCATTCGTTTCCATTTACGTTTAAGATATATTATCAATTTTATTTTGTTTCTTTCCCAAGTTTCAATTTATTAGTGCAATTTCTTAAATTAATTACTAATTCCTACATATTTCTTAATTACAGCACCCACAAACTTTCTCAAATTAGTGCAAAGTGTACTTCTGTTCCGCTATTGTTTGCGACTAATTGTTTCCATTTATAGTACATAAATATTGTTGATTTTGGTACCGCAAATGTTAGGGTAATATATAGAGAGTAAGAGAGAGACTTTTTCTAATGATATTATATGAATTTAAAATCTCAAAGTGCAATGTTTATACTGTTAAAATAAATTAGTATATTTCATGGTATTCACCTAGCGATGGCGGCATTTACAGCAATGAGCAGGCCTACGTTTTGGCTGATGAAGGTTCCACACTATATAGCCACCTTGTCTCCAGCCTCCTCTTTGAAATATTAAGTAACTTCTCAGGGCTCCAGAGCAAATGAATTTCTATTTTTACAGAAATGACCATTTGAAAATCTTGGGCCTGTCTACTCAATGGCCAGAGATCTGTTCAAATTTCCCAGAGTTGAGGGGATGGAAGTTTTTAGATTCATTTTCAGTTTAAAATTGGACTAACCATGACTGAGTACCACCCAGTTGAAACTTGCATGTACCCTATTTTGTTCTGCAGTGATCAAGTAAAATTTTTCATGTGGAAAAGTAAAGTATGTAGCTCTTTTTATAACTGTTTTTGGATATTCCACTGTTAAATATTTGTTGAAAGCAGATTTTTCTGTGCATTGCCAACCGGCAACAATAGACATAAAGTTCCACTAACAGGGTGTCTACCATCATGCAAAGGTCACGAAAGTCACGGAAAAGTCAAAAAATAGAAAAAAGGTCACAAAAGTCAAGAAATGCGGCACTAGGTCACGATTAGAGACTCAACTCCCCTTTTTCCATTTCATTCAAATTCTTTGTTTCTAATTTAAGTTCACGGGAGGGAAATTAGTTTATGTATCTTTTCTTAACTTCATTAATTCGCGTTTTGATTTCAAGAGTGACTTCCTGTGAAAAAGGAAGTTTATTTCTTTATTCTCCTATCAATGGTGTGTGTGAGGGGGGGGGGGGGCATCTGCTGAGTGTCCGCTCTTCTCCCTCCCAACCTGAGGAGAGGGTTGAAACCGCTGTACCTTCAGGTCATGAAATATCTCATTAGAGAAACAATCTGTCTCATGCAGAAGAGTAGTCATAACAATAAATTATTCCCTACTGTGAATGGTGCTTTAGTGTTTTATAATAAACAACTGGGTTATTGTTTATTTTTCAGGTTTTCAAAACACGTTCATTCAAACTTAAGGCTGGCTGCCCGGAAAGTTCAAAACAAGAGCAGTTCCGGAAGTGTGGGGTACCTCCTGCCCGTCGATGTACTAAAAAGAATCGGAAAAAATTGATTCAATGACAGGGTGTCCAGCAGTCGGGAAATGCACCTGATTATTTTGCACAGCGGGAAAGTCAGGAAATACTGCTTCTGCTTGAAAATACCGAATTTTAAGGTCAGCATCGGTGCCAAATTGATGACAGCTCTGCTATAGAAAAATGTTAGTCTGAGAATGGGGTTGAAACTGTCAATACAAAATTTGTGTCTGTTTTGCGGCCTCTCCACAAAAATGAAATTGTCGACGATTGCGAGAATGCAAGTCTTTTGTCGATTGCACGTGCCTCTGGGATGTTAATTTTCACTGTACTACGCGCTCAGCAAAAGCCCAATCGGCATTGCGAAAATACGCGGTGGCAGGGCCATTGAGACTATTTTGACTTCTTCGATCGGGAAATAAAAAATTTGTGCAAGATGGTCAAATTCTTTCCGATCCCTGAAGTGTCGGGAGTTGTTTTATAATTATGTAATTACGAATATTACACAACAATAATTATTAAGACTTCTTGGCTCTTTAGAAAATGCGTTGCCGCTACGCACAATAGGAAATACTATCGCCCCCCCCCCCCCCACCTTTTTTTTTTACTATGTCGTGCACTTGCAAATTTTTTTCCCTCGGGCACGGCTTAGCTAAACTGGCGTTCCTGCTACAGATTATTTCCAAACATGCATATACAGCGCTGTAACTAGAGATCACGTCGCCCGGGACAAACCTTTGTTTAGGTGCTCCATTCTCTCTCTCTTTCCATTTCCATTTTGACGTAGTAGCACAGCACTATGCCTGGTTCAAGTATCCCGTTTCCCCTTCTCTACTTGCAGACTAGCATATATATAGAGAGAAAAATTGCAGATGATGCCGGATACGATAAAATTTGAATCTAAAACGGAATATTTTCGGTCATTTTTGGGTCCGAAAATTTGCGTGATTATAAAAAATTTGTCGGCAAAACTGGATTCCCGTTATTTTACGGTTACGAAATTTATTTATTTATTTATTTACTTATTTTTTCTTGAAATAAAGCATAATGGCGGTCTTACACAACTTTTGTAAAAGTGTAGATTTCATTAAGTGAAAAAGTTTGGTAGTTTAAAATACGAATCTCACCACACTTTAAAATTAATATATATTGTGAAGTTTTTTAAAGAAAGTTATGACCCATATTTTGTTTTTAAAAATAATCTCTTAAAATCTACTGTGAATGAAAGCACCGTAAAATTGCACCTGAAAAGGAATTTAAAAAAAAAAAAAAGCCAAGTTGTTTGATTTTACAAATGTTTTTTTTCCTTAGTCAAAACATCTACTCCTTCATTTTCATTATTATATTTCCGCTATTTTGCGATTACAAAATTTGAATTTTTTATATTTTTTGTTGAAATAAAGCATAATGACGGCCTTAACAATTTTTGTAGAAGTATAAATTGCATTAAGTGAAAAAAATGTGGTATTTTAAGATACAATCCCCCACCATACTTGGATTTTCCACTCATGAGGAAAGAAGTAAAATCATTAAGACAAGTTGAATATACTTATTCATACTTTACTAACTTTACGCTTTCATCGTAGTTTACGTTTTTTCACAAATTTTTTATGATTTTATGTGAAACTTCCATTTTTTTATGTTTTTTAAATGAATTTTTGGAGTTGTTTAATAAAATATGCCCCATATTTCATTTTAAAATTAAAATCTCTTTAAAATTTATTATTAATGAGCTTTTCCCGCGGAATTCTGTGGTTTTGTTTATTTTAAGATTACTGAAATTGCCACCATCTCTTATTTAAATTTGAAATAAGAATAAAATTGATTTTTATTTCAAATTTAAACTATTTTTTGACCACTTTATAAAATATAAAATAGTAAAGAAAAAATTTCATTGAAGATCCCCGATTCAAATATGAACGAAAATTGTACAAAATGATAGTAATGATAACGAAATTGAAACAAAGGCTGTTTTGATTAGGAAAAATAAAATATTTGTAAAAACAAACGACTTGGCATGTTTGTCTTTTTATAATTCTTCCTTCTCAGGTGTAATTTTAGAGTACTTTTTATGTATTACACAATTGCTTTTTTTCCTTTCCCTAATGTGTTTAAAATAAATAATACTAATAATTTGTGTCCAGTATGATTTTTTTTATTTAAAAAATATATATTAAGTGTTTTTTTGTAAATGTTAATATTTTATACTATTTAAACTATGCAAATAGACAAAACTTAAGTCTTTGTTTATTTCATGGGAAAACATTAAAATACTGTTTGTATGCTAGTTATTAAATTCATTTAAAATGTCATTTACTTGATATTTAGCAGAAATTATCAAAAATGATGTCCGTCTAATAGTTGTATATTGAACTGACAATAGTTCAATATGCCAATTGCGTGTTATTTTACACCTTGGGAATTTTCAAAAGTTGGCAAGTATGTATCTTCAAAACTTGAGAAAAGTATATCAGTTATCCACCTTCCCTCCTCAAAAAAAAAAAAAAAAAAAAAAGTAAAGTAATTTTTTTTTCTTCCTCCATTCCTTTTTCAATTCAGTGTTTTGATTATTTTCCACATTTTTTTTTAAACAATTATTTGGATTCTACTTAAAAATTATAATTACCGCTGAAAATATTTTTGCATCCTTTTGGTAAATGAATATTTACCCTTAAGTATCTTTGTATTTATCTCACTAAAATCAGTTAGCTACACAAATGCATATGTTGGATTTTTTTCAATTTAAATTTCTTAATTTTTCAGTGCATCTGAATGTTTGTATGCAAACTTAAAAGCTATCACATCACACTGATTCTGTGATTTTGAAAGGATAAAAATTTGGATTAGACTGATTTTACATGGCTAAATGGGGGAAAAAAGAAAGAAAATAGCTGATTTTATTTTAAATTCTTCTTCTTTTTTAATGCAATTTTTTATATTTGACTGTAAATTAAAATAAGACATTTTTTGGTGGAATTCAACTCAAAAGCTCGAGTACTCAAACTGTTATTACAGTCTGAACATTGCAATTGAAGTAATTTAAAATAAATTTTAATCAAGCTGCCTTTTATATGAAACTTTAAAGAAATAAATTTGTTTAAAATATTTTTAAACTTTACTATTGTCGGCGATTAGTTACTTTTTAAAGTATATTAAATATAATCATAATCTTTAGGTAATACTTTACATTGTTTTGCTTTATTGAGTAACTCCCCTAACTTAATGTTATATAAAAATATTTAATAATACATATTAATAGTGTTAAAAGTATAATTTTCCTTCATTCTATCAGCATGATGCGGGGTGCAGAAAATGTTTTTACTCTCAATATTTCCCTAAATCCAATTGAAAATCTTCCCAAAATTTTATGATTTGTTATAGACTTGCATAAGTTCTGTATTACCATACATGTAAAAAGATTTGCAATGTACAAGCAACAAACGCATTTACAAAATAGCAATTGGTCCAAGTTAACAGAAAGCAAACGGCTGATCATCACAGGTTGAAAAAAAATCTCTTTAAAAATGGGAAGGGGGGAAGAAAAACTCGAAGAATTTTGTAATTCATTGTTAAAATAAAAATCAGTTGTGTATTTTTCTGAAAAAATTTCCCCAGATGGCCAAAATTTCCCCCGATCCTAAATCGCCGGATAGGATGTATTCTGTATCCCTGGCATGCTGTATTTTTTATATTTGAGTTTCATATTTGTTATGGTCAAGAAAAAGTCAAGAAATCAAGCTTACTTTATGTGGTAGACACCCTGACTAAGCCTGGAGAACAATGAGCTGTTTTGGTTTTTGATTATTAGCAGAGCCTGATTATGACCAACAGGGGCCCCGGGCATTGATGAATTTGGGGGCCCCTATCTATGAAATTTGTTTTATTTTTCATAAAATTTTGATATAAAAAAGACTATTTCAGAACAACATTTGATATTGGGGGCCCTTTCGAGCCGGGGGCCCTGGGCAAAGTCCCGATTTGCCCATGCGATAATAAGGCTCTGATTATTAGAAATATCTAATATTGACTGAATATATTTGACTTAAATTTGAACGAAACGCTTATGTTTTACAGTTTATTTTTTATTGTATGCAAGATATTTTTCTACAAATTATTCTCTGCAAATTCCCAAGCAGCAAAGGATACACAGTAACAAAATCTGAAAAATGTAGTGTTAGCCTGTGTTTTGATAAAAAATAATAATTCTTTCATATATTTCCATAAAATTCCTTAACTAAGTAGTTGGTAATTATTCTGTCAAGTATTAAAAAGGAAGTTCTTTGCATTCCACATTGATTTTTGCATTGTTTTGCAGTACATTTTTGTATTTTTAATAAGAATTAATTACTTTGAAGTACTTTGTGAAAATTATTTATCATAGTTCTTAAAATTTATGTGTTTTATATTACAAGATTTTATTAAGGAAATTATTTTTTCAATTAAAGCCCAGTGTTGCCAATTGGTACAAACTGTTTTTTAGCTGTAAACCATACTTAAAATTAAGTATGATTTTTAAGAGTATTTTTCCTGTGATTTACTTAAGAAATGAAAGCCAAAAAGTATTTTTAAATTTTAAATTTGGGGCATTTAAGGGTTAATATTCTTTATAAAAAAAAACATTTTAGACTTCATAATCTTCTTATGAAAATGGATATTTTGGAATTTAAAATGAAAACTTACTAGAAAAAATAAATGTGCATTTTTTACTGTTACTCTATAAAATGGAATTTTGTTACTATTGAACATTCTGAAATTTTGAAATATCTGCTGCAGCTTGTTAGCTTCTAACATATTTCATAAACGTGATTAGTGTACTTTGTACCCATGATCTCAATCAACAGATACCAGAATACTTTTTTGCAAGTGTTTTCTTAGTTTTTATAATTTCTAATGAAGCCTTAATAAAATCGCTTTTAATCCTCATTTTTTACACAAATATGAACTAAACATATAATTTTAACATTTTTTGAAATAAATTGTTATGTTTCTTATATTAATTTTTTTAAATCATTACTCAAAATCCAGTTACCCATTATTGTCAATAATTATTATTTTTAAAATGATTATTCGGAATTTTTAATTATAGAATGAGGCTTTCAGGTATTTTTTACACCTGATTTTGTCGCAAATTTTCTCATAGCTTAGACATTTATTGACTGATTCTAAGTTTTTACCTATTTTATGTAAAAATAAACAGCATTTTTTTATGGCTCTTCATAATGACATTCACTTTACTTATAAGCAGCTAAAGCAGAGTTGTCCATAATGTTGAAAAAAAAAATGCAAGTTCCTATCTCTGTTTTCCTCTGAGAGGTATATCCATCGTGTCAACACAAGGCATTATTTTGTTGTAAAATGCAATGATTTTAGACATTTAGTAGTCCAAGAGATGCTTTAATCATGATGTGCAGTAGGAAGCTATATCATGGCTTTCTGTTCATAGGAACATGGTAACATTGTAACAACGCCTTTGAATCTGGATCGTATTTTGCACAGTGACATTTGAGTTGGTATCTATTTCTTTTTTACAGATCCTGCGGATTATCATACCTTGTAACAGTAAAATTTGAGCCAAAGACAGTAGCATAAAAAAATTATCTGCAGTTATACTTCTGACAAAATGCTTGTAGGAGCAGCTAAGTGTTTTACAACCCATTCAATTTGCTTGACTTCATGTTGCTCTCTGAATTTTCCAAATTACACAAATGATCAAAGAGCAGATAAAAGTTGATGACATCGCATATCCATCATGCCTTTATACCATACTTTGTGGGGTCTTGTATATCATAAACTGGGTACATTAAATTCTGTGTAACACACAAATGACTGCCTATCTGTTGTCAAAGTTTCAGATGGTTTATTCTAAGTTGTTCTTTGTGAAATCTACAGATCGCGATTTGCAGCAGCTTTACTATTTTCAAGTTGTGCATTAAATGTGTTTTGATTGTAAAAATGGTAACAGTTAAGTAAATTTACTAGGAGCATAGGTATTCGATGTAGGTACTGTGATACCTGGTCATTGAAAGTACTGGGAGCGTTTGGTCATTAATGCTAGGGTTAACGAACATCATTGTAAAACTTTCTTTTCTTGAAAATTTCCCTTCTATAACTCTTTCTAATGGAAATACTATTCATGCCCAACTTGATATTCATTGTAGCATTGTGTAATATACTTTTTCTCTTTCAAGCTTTCTTAGAAATTTTTATTCTTTTTTAGGAATACACTTGATAGAAAAAAAGCTTACCCTGAATTTCTTATCAAAAGAAGATGATTTGTGGGAAATCCAAAAAATCAAGACCTCCATATGCTTCTTGCAAAATATAGAGAGGTAAATATCAACTACTTTACTATATACTAGCTGCCTTTGCGGCCAGCTTCGCTGTCTCATATGTTATTGTTCTTTACACTTAGTACAGTGTTGGCCAAATTATTGGACTTTTCCCAGCCAATTCATCTTCATCTGTTTTAACAGTATTTCTCATTAAATTTATTTAGGTAAAGATTACAGCAAATTTTGAGTGTCATAAAATGTGAAGATGGCTATGCCAAGTACTGAGATTGTAAAATGTATGAAAAGACATAATTGTTGTCATTTCAATTCGTGTAGAAGTAACTTAAGTAGAAAAATTAGAATTTCACAAATGGAAACTCTTTCATTTATGAAGGTTTATAAAAATAACAAAAATATAATTTATCAGTAGAGCAACATTACTTCCCAAGGAAAATAAGTTAGGTTATATTTCACATTGTCCTACAACCTTTTTTAATAGTCCCTCAACATATTACTTTATCCCTTTACATTAGCCAAAAAATTCACATCAGTAGCATGGTTTTCCCTTGTCTTAAGAAACAAAAGGAAAAAATGCGCATAGTGTTTAATGCTCGGGGGTACAGATGACTCAGCAAATATATTAATGCTTTGTATTAAGCCATCTAATTTTTCCATAACAGTTTGTAAGCAACCTTCATTATTTTGCTGATGATAATCATTGCCTCAATTGAATCAAAAATGAAAAGTTGTCCAATCTTGTTGCATACATTTGAATAAAAAAGCAAAAGCCAGTGAAATATCTGTCCATGAATTTGGAAACAATATGATCCTTTTCCAAGAGATAATTTTATTTCAGCCCGCATTGATGCAAATCAGAATTGTATGCTGCCTAATGTTCTTTGATTCAACAGAATCACTGCACAGCAAATCTGTATGGAACCTCAGAAAGCGATGACAGAGGCACTTTGTCATCTGACTGCATCTTCTAAATGTCTTGCTCCTGTTTTCATTTTTCTAATAGAAAGCTTGGCAAGCAGCATTCAGTTACATTTCCGCAGTCATGTTCTGGAACATCAACACCATCATGTTCTTTAATATTGACAAGAATTGCTTGGTGTAAGCCTATTCACACTCTAATCTATGCTTTCTTTTTGGTGCCCATCTCTCAAGTTATTTTGTCTGTTTTCTTCTGTTTCTTCCCAAGTTTTACTTCCTAGCATTGAGCATTTCTTAATTCATTTTGTAAATCCATATCAATTAACAGCATACAAGATTTCATCAGTGTTTATTAGGGTGGCCATTTGGCTAATTTTTACATCCGGTTGTTGCCATTCACTGTGAAGAAAAATAATCAATTTTATTTTGCTTCTTTCTCAAGTTTCATTTTATTAGCACAGTTTTTAAAATTAATTATTAATTACTAAATAAATTTCTACATAATAGTTCTTAGTTATTTCATTTGCGAGGTTTCTCAAATTCTGAATTACAGCTGTTGATCTAACGGTCTGGAGTTTTGGGTGGTTGTCTTCTGATTTAAAAAGACTATGCATTGGTACCCCTTAAACGTTCCTCCACCCAAGATACCCCCTTACACAATTAAAAATTGGTCTTGCTGATTCTTGATTCTCTACTCTGCAGCTGTATGAACATTACTGAGAAGATTTATTTTCATTGTTCCTCCTTAATTGGTGCTCGCTCCTGTGAGTACTTAGGGATTCTTTCCCATCTGGATCCATCTCTTATATTCCGGGAGCCAGCTGCCATTTTGGGGTCATCGCAAAAAATCTGAGATTTTTTTACTTTGGTCCATTTTATATTGTAAGTAAAGAAATTGAACATCAGCTGATAGAGTAGCAGTGGGTATAGCCGCCCTAGCCGCCCAAACATGTAAAATAATTTTAAAAAAATAATTATAATAAAAAAGTTGATACTTTGTGCATGTGTTTATCATATTGTATACAAATGGAAAAAAATATTCGGCTGACTTTATAGCCCTGGATTATACATCAGCTGCCGATGATCTGCATTTGGCTGTATAGTGGGGGATTGTATGTCAACATGTAAAGAATACCCATTAAGTAAAACAATAATAAAAAAGCTGAAATTTGGTGAGGTACAGTTAACTTTATCAGTTTTATGAAAAAAATAGTCCACTGAGTTTTTCGTGGTGGAAAAGTCCTCAGCTGGCAATTGAAAGTTACAGCGTCTTGCTACTCGTACAGGTGCCTGATGTAATTCCCTTGCATCAGCTGATCACTTTTACACCACGAAAAATTCAGTTGACCACATCTTTCAGGTAACTCGTTTTCAACAGCTGAGCAAAAAAATATATTACACATAACTTGAGGTACGTAATTTTCATTTTTATGAAATAAATTCGAATTTAAGCGAAATTTTCTTTGATGTTTACATGTAGGGGAAGGTGTCCCAAAATGATTCCCTTAAGGAGAAAACTGCACAAAATAACATAAATGCTAAATAAAACTTTGTACCTTTGCCAGAATATTTTACACTATATTTTGCATCATAAACATATTTTAATAATATTTTAAGCCCAAATTGAGTAACGAAAAAAAAGAATAAATAAATAAATAAGTAAAAATAGAATTATTTGAAGAGTACAAAGGATCACCCTCACCCATGGGCAAAATGATCCTGCATTTGAAAATAATTGCAAATTGTTTTTTTATTGGCAGAATAAAACATGTAAAAGTAATTATGACTATACATAATGAAATAAATAAGTTTAACAATCATATAGTATGCATAATTTATTTTATGAAAATTTTAAAACAGAAAAGTTTCAGAAACAATAAATGGAATATTTCAAAAATATAATTAAAAAATTGTGGCCTACATTAAACGCAGAAGTGAATTAAATAATTTAATGGGGAGTCTTGTATTTTGGGAATGTCTGAAGGACTGCCATGATGACTAGGGCCCAGTACTAGAGTTTCTTCTGTCGATGGATCATTTTACCCAGCAGTATAGCTGCCCATTTTAATTCACAATACTGGAACTCACAGAGAAACATAAACTAAATAAGTGTGATTCACATCTAAAAACATATTCTGTTCAGTCTTCCAAGTCATATTTCTGTAAATATTGTATTTCTAAATAAATAAGAAAGTTAGTGCTTACCTCATATTAGATATGATGAAACCCAGTTTTTGAAGAATTATACTCAGACACGTAATGCACCGATCACTTAAATATCGCCATTGCTTCTTCTTGACTTGGCACAACTAGTTTGTGTTATCCAATAAATAGCGTGACCTGTATCTAAGAAAACATGTGGATTGTTTTGCCTGCTAGGATCATTTTGGGCCACCTTCCCCTATATTTTTCTCATTGTTATGTATTTTAAATATGTAATTGAGAGTAAAAAATAGATTTATATATCTTCAGCCGATTCATAGACGCACTATACATTAAAAATTGATAAGATATCAGAAACCAAGAAAGCTGAACTTTGTAAAGTAGTTCTTTATAAAAGTTACCTGAAAGAAGTTGTCTGCTGAATTTTTCGCAGTGTAAAAGCGATCAGCTGATGTAGTGGAATATGTCAGGCACCTGAACGTGTAGAAATACTCTGTAACTTTCAATCACCAGCTGACTACTTTTCCACCATGGAAAACTCAGCTGACTATTTTTTCCCTAAAACTGGTAAAGTTAACTGTCACTTCACCAAATTTCAGCTTTATTATTATTCTTTTACTTAAAGGATGTTCTTTACATGTTGACGTATAATCCACTGCTATACAGTCGAATGCAAATGATCTTCGGCAGCTGACATATAATACACCGCTATGAAGCCAGCTGACTATTTTTTTTCATTTGTATACCACCTGATAAACACATTTACAAAGAATCAAACTTTTTATTATAATTATTTTTTAAAAATTACTTTACATGTTTGGGCGGCCGGGGTAGCTGCACCCATCGCAAATGCACCAGCTGACATTCACTTCTTTTATATGTATAACTAAATGAACTATAGGACCAGATTTCAGATTTTCTGTTATCGGTCATCAAAAAGCCAGCTGGCTCCCTGACAATTATATTGGACTGCAAGACTTTTATATTTGCGAAGATGAGAGGGGGCATAATTAAAACAAAATTAATTAGTTCTATCTATAAACTGTAAGAAATTCAATAAAAATATTTTTTTAATATTTATCACTGCTAGAAAACTCATAAGATTTATATATATTTTATAAATGAGTAATAAAATGAAATTTGCACTTCATTAATTTTCTGGATAAGAAATACGGCTATTAATGATTCATTAAATATGCAAACTTTCGCATACATTAAAAAATATTAATAATATCCCTTCAAGTTCAAATTACTGTAAAATGTAATAATAAACATGTATTGATTCAGAAACATTAAATCAAATCTAGAAAATAAAGTGTTTAACTATGTTTTTCTTAAGTAATAGTGTAACAATCAAAATTGGTGAGATTTTTGGCCCTAAGAACTTTATGCACATATTTATATTTAGTTTAAAAAGTTAGTACAGTTATGTATAATTTATTTTACTGTTTAAGATTGGTTTACTGTATGTAATGCATTTTCTGAAGAAACCCATTATGGCTTTTATAATTTAGTCCACAATATTATTTTGGAAAACTAGAAAAGAAAATTTTAGTAAACTTATCTCTAAGAGCATCCTAGAGGTGTTTCCTCTTAGTCTTTTCATAACAGTTAACAATCACAGGAAACCTGATGTTATTGATTAATTATGGTTTGGAATTGTTTATGGTAGGTCAAAAAATCAATACTGGATGATTGCAGTTTAGGGTCCCAGCCGCCAAAACATTATAGTTTATGCTCCATTAAAATGAACTAAGACAACATTCGTAAATTTACAGAAAATAAGCAATTAAAAAAATCATAATGTTGGTCTAACAGACGTATATAATACAGATTTACTCACAAACACTCAGGTATGCACTTTTAATTATCAAAACACTGCAGTTGCACATTGTTTAAAATGAAGTAAAATTAAATTTAATAATAATTAAAAAGCTAAAAGTTTTTATAAAAGAATTTAGAAAAAAAGGCTTCTTTAACCTAAAATCACATAAAGAATTAATTTCTTATAAAATATAACTTAAATTTAGAAAACAAACCCCTTGCACAATTTATTTAAAAAAAAAATTGAAAACAATTAAATATAAGAAATACAATTAATATACAATTTAATAGTGCTAAAATCAACTTACCCTTCGATCACTTACTCATTTGTTCATTTACTCATGTGAGGTTACAAATTATTAAAGAATTTTATAGGTTCATTTTAATCTACAAATGATTCTATGATTTAAAATTAGATTAAATTAGCTACATTTAATGATTAATCACAATTGCAAATTTTATTAGCATGACCTCTGAATATATCTATATGTGCATCATCGTATCAAACATTGCTCCACGGCAATGACCATATCATTCCACACTGTTTTAAAATGAATGATAAAAGATGCTCCTTTACAAGAGGCTGGACTTCAGCAAAGCTGGTTTGCTTTTCCCAGAAAATAAGCATTTTTTAGGAATCACAAATTTCTAATTATAATAAAAATCTGTAGAAGTAAATACTCAAAATATTTTTATACCATTTCATTAGTGAAAATTTTTATCATAATTAATATTTACTCTTTGTACAGAAATTGACCATAATTGTTTAAATTAACATATTACAATAAATACCTGAATAGTCGTCCCTAACATCCCTAAATTAGTACAATATATTTTAAACCCAGATTTAAGTTTTTCACTTGTATTATTAGAAGACACAATCAAAGGCAAAAAGTCCCTTTCTGTCCCAGTGTAAGCTAGGGTATTTGAGTACTCTGATGGAACCAAGCATTTCACAATCATTAATGAAAAGAAACAGTGAAGAAGTTTCACCTTCTATGTCAAGTGTTGCTTATGAGCTTGGAATATTTTCTGTTAAGTGTGAACAGCACAAACCTGGGTTCAATGGTGGGTTTCATTTTAGAATGACTTGACAATTTTTTAGGTTCAATTAGGCTCAAGGAAAATCAAATTATTAAATTAGCAAATCAACATTTAATTAATATAAAAGTTTTCAATTTAAATTATCATTTATTATTATTAATTACTTTAGTTAAATGAAATTCAATGAAAATTCTCTAGTTATTACATTATTCAATTCCTGACATTTCAAAAAAATAAATAAATAAAATAAATTAGAATTTCCATACTATATTAATGTAAAAAGATTTTAGTCTTAATTAGTTTTTACCATTCATAGCAATTTGAACGCAATAAGGTAACTTCAAACTGTTTTCCTAAAACGCATTTTTATGAACCATCCGTAAACTAACAAAATTTCTATGATTTGTACCTTCACAAAATTTTGTATAGTTATAACTGGTATTATTATCTATAGAATGAATTAATATTTAAGGAAAAAAAATTAAGAGTTTTAAAATTGTATTTTTAATTGAAATTTGAAAAAAAATTGTACTTTCCCCCTTATATTTCTGTTAAAAATTTCAAAAGGTTTACTTTCTCACTTTTAATATCAATGTGTCATCCCTAGTAGCAATGACTGCTTGTTTTCTGCTCGTTTGTTCATCGACTCGTCAAATTCAGTCATCGGCAAGTGCACTTTTGTTTATCTGCAATAGATGAATTTTTATCCATGGATAGAAGTGATCTAGACGAGCAGTTTCGCCGATGGGAAACCGAAAAACAATATCTTATCCGAAACTGCAGCTCTATAGTCATTGGGCCTTGCAGGTGTACCCAGTGGTTTACACTTTACCCAAATTCCTATAAATATTTGCGTAATTTAGATGTGCCTTTGTATAATCTAAGAGAAATTTTGAACAAATCTTGAATTAATCGCATAATTTACTTCAAATTTCTTGTATTGGGGTTGGGAGAGGACAGGGGGGTGGTATCACCCCCTTGCCCCCTCCCACAAAATTTAAATTTGGAAAGAAATATTTACAAAGAAAATTAAGTGTTTATTATACAGTGGAACCTCGATTTTACGTTTTTCACGGGACCAGAGGTAAAAAAAGTACGAAGCGGGAAAACGTATAATCGGGGTCCAATAGAAAAAAAAATGAAGGAAACAAACACACAAAAAAACTGACCAGTGCCATATTATTTTAAAAAATCTGATATTTTTGACTGCTTTTTCCTTTCAAGTGTAATTTCACATATACTTTTTTCAATACATGCAAGTTTTTGCAAATTTGTTTCTTGATTTTCATGTCCGGTTAAAAATTTCTTTAAAGTATTTAAACTCGCAATGGCCTCTGCCGAAGAAGGCATGATTTCTTCTGGATCTTCATTATCTGAGTCTTCATCAATATCGTCCTCACTTTCATACTGCGAAATCAAATCGGAAATACTCTGAATGTCTGTAGTAGCGGTAACATCCTTATCACAATCAATGTACTCGTCAAAATTGATGTCTGCAAGTTTAAATTCATCCTCTTTATTATAGTCTTCCATAGTGGGCTCTTCCGGTGGCACTTCACCGTCGATGTGAGATTTGGGAAATCCTCCCTTCAAAAAAAGCACTTGAAATGCATTTTTTATCGACACTATTCCACGCTGATGAGATCAAATGAAGAGCTTCTAGCACGTTTATTTTCGTTTTCCAAGCTTCCTGAAACTCACCAGAATGAAGTCCAGAAAGGGCTTTTCTTACCAGTTGCTTCCTATAATGCATTTTGAAGGATCGAATTATTCCCAAGTCACAAGGCTGAAGTAAGCTGGTACAGTTGGGTGGGAAAAATTCCATACGCACGTTCTTTAAGTTTAGATTAACATGAGCAGTGCACTGATCCACGAATAAAATTATTTTTCGCTTTTGTAAGCGCATTTTCGTGTCCAATTTTCTTACGAAATCTTCAAAAAGATCTTGCTTTTTGGTTGGTATTGTAATCTGTTGGCAAACTTTTGACGTTTTTGAAGCATCGGGGCTTCTTGGATTTACCAATCACAAATGGTGTTAGCTTCTCAGTTCCATCCACATTGGTACATAACAAAACACTTAATCGCACTTTTGATAGCTTCCCACCGTGACAGTTTTCTCCTTTAACCGTGTATGTTCTATCAGGGAATAGATTAAAAAACAGTCCGGTTTCATCGGCGTTAAAGATGTCATTTGGTGAATAATTACACAAAATAGAAGGTAATGTTTTTTCCATCCACTCCTCAACGACAGCAGTATTTACTCCATTTGTCTCACCACAAATAAACATGTACGATAAACTATGCCTCTTTTTGAATCGGTCGATCCAACCATTGGATGCCGTAAAATTCTGTATTCCAAGACGAGAAGAAATTTCAAGCGCCTTTCCTTTCAAAATTGAGCCATTGATTGGAATCTTGGCTGTACGGGCTTGTTTGAATCACTCATACAAAATCTTTTCAAGTTCCTCAAAAGGAGAGATTTTCAATATTTTTCTTTTTTTTTTTTTTGAAAAATTTCCCAGTTTTTCAGAGTTTAATTCCACTGAGACCTCTTGTTTTAGGATGCCTTGTAACGTAGAATATGCGATACCGAGTGATTTTGCGAGATCAACTTTAAATCAACTTAACTGAAAACTCTTGCTTTTTCAATTATTTCTGCCTTTTCGGCCACAGAGAAACATTTTCTTTTCGACATCCTACTTTTGATACACGGGAGTAGGATATAGCTAACGGCAGACGATTTTTCCTCAGTGGTACTGCGATAATTCTGAGAACAAGAAAGGGGAGCAGGTAGCAACTTTACGAGGGGCAGTCCATTCCACTGTGGGTTGAGTTGAACCCAACCCAAGGTATTGTGGGTGGACGGGTCCATTCGTCACAACACACAATAGAAGACACACATTTACTGGCATTCACAGGGAGGGGGTGACTGGAAGAAATGGTTTTGGTAACAAACAACTAGTTGAACATATGGAAAGTATTTTTGTTCTTCTGATTTTTTTTTTTTTATGGGTGAAAGAAGACAAAATTTCTGAAGGTAATTCGTCTAGTATGACGTACCAAGCGGGAAACATTAAATGATGTAGAATCGAGGTATTTTCAACATTATCGGAATAGGAATTTCTCGGGACCGACAAAAAATAACGTACGAAGCGGGATAACGTACGAAACGGGTTACGTAAAATCGGGGTTCCACTGTATAAAAAATCGTTTGTAATATTTAAAAATAATTTTTAAAAAAAAGAAAAGAAAATCTATTTGAGCGTCAGCTGCATTATAAGAAAAACGGAAACTTCATTACAATGAGCAACTCTCTTGAAACCTCTTTTATGTAAACAGCAAGGAGAGAAATCAGTTAATTTGTAAAAGTTATCCAAGAAATATGAAGGTTAAAATCCCACTAAAATTCCTATACAATTGGCAATATTGTTTTTTAATTACCGTAATTTATGGAAGAAACGCCGCATCCGGAGTAAACGCTGCACCCACGAAAATGAGCTTAGTTAGCTAGAAAATCATCAAAAACGCCAATTGTATAATAAGGTAACTTTATGCGATCGTTGGGCTCGCATCAAGTTTGTGCTCGCGATCGTTGGTGGGGGGGAGGAAGGGGGGTGATCGTGGTCAGAAGAAGTCAGTGCCAGATAAAATTCAATTTCTAAAATAATTTCTTAATTAACAAAAAATAAATAAATAAAAAATATGTTGCATTACTTATTAGACCTAATTTATTAGAAAAGCTATTAAGTTGATCGGATATATTTCAGGAGAAATTGGATAAATGGTAAAAAAAAAATCTTTTTTCTCCCCCTTTCCATAGAATGTTTTAAAGTATTTACCGCTATTTTACGATGCTTACGATTTCTATTTTCAAATAATTAGATATCAATGTTCATATTCACAAAGGCGAATTTATAGAAATAAAAAAATAAGTTCTAAAAACCTTCTTGCATCCGCACAAAGTTCGGACAGACTACCAGGCGCCATTAAAATGAAAACAGCAATCGATGTTTGAGAAGAGTCTCCAGTTAAAAGTAAACATTTTTCCCCCGTGGATGGCCAGCTGTTGATTACGTAATGAGCTTGCTTCAGCAAATTGTTGTTTTAAACTGAATATTGTGTAACAACTGATCGTTCTATTTATTTATTATTTTTGATATTTATAACATTGGGATTTATTTTAAAAGCACTCAGCATTTCTTGAGCATACCAATTGGCAGTGTTTATTCGATAGAGTTTTCCTGCACAGGGCGCAAAGCCGCACGGCGATAAAAAGAAAATAACTTTTAGATTAACTTTATTTTTTGGAGGGGGTGAGGGAAGGGTTAAACTTGCATTGGGCGCAACATAGACTAATTTTGGCTGAAATTCAGTATTTTAAGAACAATAGAGGTTCATGTGCAAAATGGGTGCATTTAATAGAGGGTAGTGCACTTTTGTGGTATTTTACAGAACTTTAACCCTTCAAAATATATATTCAAAACTTCATTAAAATTTAATTATAGTTCTAAAATGTAGATGTAAAAGATTTACTTCTATTTTTTTTATTTTTACTTAATTGATTAGACATCTGTTAGATGTATGAAGCCATCCACTTCAGAGCACTGGACATGGACCCATCTCAGGGCGCTCTGACTTTCTCCAAAACTGAATCAAAGATTAAACCTCTTTTCTATGGGGGTAGGTTCGCATTCAGATTCGCTACGCTGTGATCTGTGCATGCTAAAGAGTACGTGTCGGTGGTGGCGCCATCTTTTGAGAAAATTATCACTAAATGAATTTTTCGATTTTTCGTTGAAGATCAGCTAAAAAAAATTAAAAATATTGTAAACGCCGCACCTGGTAGAAACGCCGCACTTACTATTTTTGAACTTTTAAACTCATAAACGCCGCGGCGTTTCTTCTATAAATTACGGTATTAATTATGAATGTTGTTGCTACGTACATACATTGGTAAAAAGTGAAATTAATTTCTTACCAATCGAATAATTTGACTATTATTAATAATAGCTGAACAACACTTTGTCAAAATTTCACCCAAAGTCCCAATCTCAGACTAAAATAACCGGTACTTCACACTTTTCCTTATACATGACAAGATTCGATGGTCTAGGGGTAGCGCACTTATCTCGAAATCAGTATAATCAGGGTTCGGGCCCGGGGGAAGAAGAATTTTTTTTTCTTTTTTTTTTTTTTTTTTTTTTTTCAGAAAAACGGAAATTTAGCATACAAAAAACGAAAACATAATAAACAGAACGGACTTTTTTTGAAAATTTTGCTTCCAGTCGTTTCTTTGTTATTAACAAATATATTTTAAACAGTTCCCTAGTAGCAATGACTGCTTGTTTTCTGCTCGGTCGTTCATCGACTCATCATTAACTCATCGACTCGTCAAATTCAGTCATCAGCAAGTGCACTTTTGTTTATCTGCAATAGATGAATTTTTATTCATGGATAGAAGTGATCTAGACGAGCAGTTTCGCCGATGGGAAACCGAAAAACAATATCTTATCCGAAACTGCAGTTCTATAGTCATCGGGCCTCGCAGGTGTACCCAGTGGTTTACACTTTACCCAAATTCCTATAAATATTTGCGTAATTTAGATGTGCCTTTGCATAATCTAAGGGAAATTTTGAAAAATTCTTGAATTAATCGCATAATTTACTTCAAATTTCTTGTATTGGGGTTGGGAGGGGGCAGGGGGTGGTATCCCCCCCCCTTGCTCCCTCCCAAAAAATTTAAATTTGAAAAGAAATATTTACAAAAAAATGTAAGTGTTTATTATATAAAAATGGTTTGTAATATTTAAATAATTTTTTAAAAATGCGTTTAAAAAAAAGAAAAGAAAATCTATTTGAGCGTCAGCTGCATTATAAGAAAAACGGAAACTTCATTACAATGAGCAACTCTTTTGAAACCTCTTTAATGTAACAGAGCAGGCAACATTTTAAAACAATAAAACTAATTTGTCATACTTAAAAAAAAATACTATATATTATAAATCTGATAATCTTTCAGATTTTATCTATGCACTGGAATGTTATTCTTTTATCATCGTTTTATCTATCACTATGGAAACTCATGTTGATGGACTTAATTGTAGACTGATCCAATGCTTGGTCTGTCTGTGACTTTAGTAATTTAGGTATTAATTCAAAAATAATGCACATTAATCATTTCATATAAACATTTCTTTAAAAACGAAGAACTGAAAAGTACCATGGCACAAAAGTGCCTATATCCAGAAAATCGGGTAGACAAAACAAACGTTATCAGCAAACAAAAAAAGGGTTAGAATGAAGATTAATATCAACATACATAAAAACAAATTCCACAAGTTCCATTACAAAATTAGAAATTGAAAAATGTAACAAAAATGGGTCACTGCAAATTACATCCATAAATTTTATCCATAGAAAAAGAATGGCGTGAACAAAATAGCACTCTACTGCCAAAAAATCCAAAGGTCCTTTGACTGCTGGATGATTATATATATACCACTAGATAATGCTTTTCGTTATGGTATATGTTTATTGATTTATTTATTTTGTATAATTTCATCTTAGAGCAATAATTGCAAACATGTATCAAACACTGTTAAAACAATTTAAATATATTGAAAGATAATTTACTAAAACTATCTTTTTCAATATATACCTATATACTAATAATTTTGTATAAAATATGCAATTTAAAAACATTAAAGTATTCAGTTTATTTATACAATACTAGAAATTTAAAAATGTTAACCATAATATAACTAATTTTAGAGTATTTTTACGGAAAACATACTATTTTAAAAAGTTTAATATGTCTCCTAATACAGCCATGGTTGAAGAGTATCCCCCCCCCCAAAAAAAAAAACCTGCTTAGTGTCTTTTTTTTTTTTTTTTTTTTTTTTTTCTTGCTTATTTAATACTGTTCTACTTTAAGTCATATTTAGTTTTATTTTGTCAAAATTTAGTTTTATCTTTAAGTAAAAAGAAAATTACACTTTTAAGTATTTCTAATGATGTTACAGTGTTTTTCTTTGTAATTTTATACAGGTATGAAACAGAATTTTGGATTACACCAAAATTCGTTAATTAAGCATAGTGAAATCTTTGTCACTGACTTTAAGATGAAGTTAAGTTTTTATTTCAGTTTTTGAAGCAAATTTTGCTCAGCAGAATAGCAGAAATTGAATATATTTATTAATTAAAGTAATAATTTTCTTCTCTTGCAGGAAATCAAACATCATGTAGGAAATTTGTTTAAATCTGTAAATTTGCTTGGAATCTGTAGATTTGCTCTGTAAATTTGTACAACAGTAAAATGTTTTTACATTACCTGTTTGTACTTTCTACATTTATAGATTTGTATTCTTTTTATCAGGGGCAGAGAAATAAACTTTAATAATAAGCATTTATATCAAAGCAAATTTTAAGTACTGTCATAACATTGAATCTATATACAACAATAAGAAAAACTAAACAAGACAGCATTTGTTCATTTAATAATTTTAATCATTGAATTAATTTGCTTAAGATTTTTTTCCCAGGTATAAGATAATCTCTGTTAAACTGTCAGTCATTTCGATGAGTATTCCTGAAATTTAACAAATCTGTGAATGATTATTACACTAATTTTCTTTCAATTACGTTTCTATAATCAAAAGTTGTGGCAATACTGAATTTATATTTTATAAATGAAAGGATTGTCTGGGTATTTATTATTTATATGTTATATAAAACATTATATATATATAATATATAAAACATTAAACTGTCTGTGTATATATAAAACATTAAACTGTCTGACAGAGGTTATTCAGTGGTTTCAAGCCTGTGAAAATTAGTAGCAGACAGTAAGATGGGAAAATAATGAAAATGAGAATAATTTTGGAAAGATGTTTTTTAAATATTTAAAATATATATAGCACTTGAAACAATTAAAAATATTTTGAATTTATATTTATAAATACCAGTAGAATCTGCGAATTTCATCATGGAGTTCAAATAAAGAATGTTGATTGATTTTGTGTGTGTTTTCAAAATCCAATTCCACAAATAAATAATAAGAATATTTTTCTTCAAAAACATACTCTAATGGTTTAAACTAGTGCTTTTGAGCCCTTTTCAAAGCAGTACACATATACAAAAAATAAGTGATTTCATTTTATTAAAATAAATAAAATAAAATTACAGTCAACTCTCTCTAATCTGTAACAATTTTGCACAAAGGTTGTGGGGATTATAGGATTTTGCAGATAACTGGTCATTGTCTTCGTTTACATTTTTCTTTTGCAGATTTCAAGTGAGTTGATTAATTTAATCATGCATAAATAGACACTAAAATGAAAAGATGATATCTAATAAATTTTCAAGATCAAGTATTTTTTCAATAGTAACTCAACTTATAAGTTATTGTAGGTAACAAATTTAAGCGTACTGAAATAATACATATATGTATAGCCAGGGGTTGCGCTGGCCCTTTTTAACATTTCGCCAATTCATTCGCCAAATTAGATTTTTCTTGACCTCATTAAGAAAAGCTATTTGTCAATATTTTCACCAACTAATTTTATTTTCACAATTTGTGACGTTGGCGATCTACAGCGCGACCCCTGTGTATAGCAATAAAATACACATATTTATATTTAAAAACATAACATACGATATTTCAAGTGCATAAATGAAAATTCATTATTCTTTAAATTATTTAAATGTTGATGTAATAGTGGTTGGGCCCCTTTTCATTGCAAAGACAGGCAACAGTGATGTGTTATGTCTGTACTGTACAAAATGGGATCCATGCCACACTGCTATTCGGGTATACATGCCACAGTTTCTTTTGTACAGGATGCTGCTTATAGTAAAATTTTAAATTATCTCTCCATGTCCTGTTTTCTATATTACTGAAAATTTTTTAATTTATCTCTCTGTGTCCTGTTTTTTATATTACTGAATTTGTGTTACTGGAATATATTTGCTGGATTTAACTAAGTGTTATTGACTTTTTTTCCCTTTCATTTCACACACTCACGAAGTTGGGCATAGTCGTTATTTATAATTGTAATAATTTTGCATTTTTTAAATTCTGGGTTAAAAGAAATATTGTTCTTAAAAACCAGATAAATTTTTAATTTGTTTAGAGATTTTATTAGAAACACACCCACATTTTTTAAAAGAATAAAACAAAATAATACCTGTTTTACTATTTTTCCTTTTCAGATACACTGATGTTACGTAGATGAAATAAAAATAAAAATTTGATTTAAAAAAATAAGTATTTAATTTTAGTAGTGAACTAAGTCAGCAGACTCGTATTGATTGAAACCTACTAATATGTCTCTTTGTCTCATTTAGTTTCTTTATTATTTCATTAAGATTTTATGAAAGCACTGCATAACTCCCACACAAGAGTGCCCTCTTATCCAGAAGAGGAGTCCTTGTGCATCCTAGGAATTTTTACACAAATTAAAAAATATGTGTGACATTAAGTCCCGGTATTACCCTATATTGAAAAAATTAATTTTTTCTCAGTGATTCATACTCTCTGTTTGTATAATAAGTTATATGTTTAATTAGGAATATTACTTTGGAATTCAAAAATGTAAATCAAGGAGTTTTACTGTATAATTTCAAAACATTAAAATTTCCAGTCAACAACTACTTTTACAAAGAAGAATATTTAATGCAGAAAAAACCCATATTTTTGTTGCCTTGTGAAAATCGTATGTAATTTTTTTTTTTGCTTTTGATAATCACAAAGACACATACACAAAATAAATGATTAACTAAGAAATATAAATGAAAATTCTTGAAACATTTTTTTTTCTTCTTAAAAGGATATTTTAACAAGAGTTAATCTTTTTTCTCATTTGTTTAAAATAATTGTATGTTGTTTCTAATATTCCTAACAAAATATTTTTCAGACCTCATTATTTTCTTATAAAAATATATAATTTAGAATATAGACAATTTCCCAAAAAGGTGGTAATGGACTTATCTATTAAAAATAAGTGGACAATGTAAATTGAAAAAGTGTTCAAAGTAAAGGCCGGAAATAAGACCCCATTAAGAAATAATTCCTCTCATTGATATTCAAAAAGTTACACTTTTTAAATTTGTGTATGATCCCTGTACACAAAAATTCCCAGATAAGGTAATGTACAAAAGAATTATTTATTAATTCTTTTGTACATTACCTTAATTTAAGAACTATATTTTAAATATTGCCAGAAATATGAAGGTTGAATGTATGCTGACTTAAACCATTTTTCAATGATTCTCGAAGGGAAAAAAATCATGTTGGATAATCACTTTTTAGGAACCGTTCAGAAATTACAAAAAAAAAAACCTTTTTTTCCCCACTCTAGTGACAAGCATTTACACTCAAACTCATGTATAACCTTGGATCATCTTTATTTAAAATATCTGTGAAACATTTTAAGATGATAAAAGGCTGAAATTTTGTATATCAGCACATTAGTGTATGGGACACATTTTACTAACTGGGAATTTTTGTGTAAGAGGGTCATACACAAATTTAGAAAGTGTAAATTTTTTAATATCAATGAGAGGAATTATTTCTTAATGGGGTCTTATTTCCGGCCTTTTTTGAACATTTTTTTCAATTTACATTGTCCACTTATCTCTTATAGATAAAGAATTAAATCCCGTTACCATGTTTTTACGACACCCTATAGAAGGAAAGGTAGACATAGCATATTGATATTATTATTTACCCAATAAAATGGATTTATTGTTTGAACTGGAGTTTATGCAATGAAAATTCTGAATTTTTCAAATATCTGACACAATTTCTTTATTCTGAAAGTATTTTATAAACATTGTGGCTAGGGTACTTACTTCCCTTAAAGAACATTATTGTGAGACTTTTTTTGTTGAAATTTTCCTTATTAGCTCTTGTTATAGTAAAATTTATTCTCCCCAAGTTTGATATTCATTAAAAAACGGAATATTCTTTTTAACATTCAGAATTTTTCATTCTTTAATAGGAATTCACTTGGCAGAGTAAAGATTACATTAAATATCCTATTAAAAGGAGTCAATTGGATAAAAAATCAGCAAGCTGAAGATCTCCAGATGCTTTTTGCAAAGTATAGAGAGGTAATCAAGTACTTTGCTGTATATTGTTTCTAATAATAATAGATAAATGTTAAATCTGAAAGTGCAAAATTTTTATTTTTAAAGCTTTCACTATATAAATTTTATTTACCTCCCAATTTAAATTTGTAAACAAATGTTGTTAAAATATATTGATATATTCCTTATTAGTTTTGATTAAAATCTCATAAGAAATTCAATAAAAAAAATCATTTACTCTTATCAACATTAGAAAACTTTTAAGATTTATAAATAATTATTTTATAAATAAATTATAAAATAAAATTTGCAGTTTAATAGCAGTAATTCTTATCCAGAAAGTTAACATTGTTCCGATAAGTATGCGATCTTTGGAATGGTCTATCAAGAAATTAAACTGTAACAAAGAAATAAAAAAGGTTTATGAATATCACTTCAAGTACAAAGTACTGCAAAAGAAATTGCAAATAATGAACATATCACAGTTAAGAAACTGAAAGAAATCTAGAACATAAAGTGATGTATTATGTTTTTCTAAAGTAATGTTTACTAGTCAATTTTGTGATGTAATTTCTAATGCTAAGAATTCATTTAAAAATTTTGTGCACCTAGTCATATTTACTGATAAAAAAATTAGAACAAGTTACACATAACATTTTTTCTTTTTACTGCATGTATACTCACTTCTAAAAGCTAAGCACAGAGCAGTAAAATGCATTAAAATAACCAGGTACTGCTTTGATTGAAACAAAATGCTACAAGTAAGTAGCTCTGTTTATTCAGAGAATTACATGCAGAATTTAAAAAAATTGAATTTGCATAAATTATAAGATGACATCACATTTGCATCATAAACAAAATGAAGCTGTAAAAAATCATCTAGCTGTAAAGCAAATCGTACAAATGTTCTAAACACCTTTCATCATCACTTACATGCAACTCCCGTAACCCTTCACAATGGCAGCTTCTTATACAACTGCCTGATTTGCATATTCCTCAACGTGAAACCATGATATGCTGTTACATAATATATTTGCATGCTTCCTTATACCTTTCGCAGCAAATTTTAGCTTTTTTAATTCAGACTGTAGATTATGGAAAATTAGCATTTTCCTCTCTGTGCTTAACTTTTGGAAGTGAGTGTAGTAAACATATAGTAAGATATGTTTACTGTATGTAGTGGTGTTTGAGAAGAAACATATTATTTTTTTTTTTTTAATCTCACATGCAAGATTATTATTTGAAAAACTGCAAAAGAACAATTTTGCTACTTAAAGGATCTCTTCTTGAAAACCTAGTAGTATTTCCTTTCAATGAAAATAACAATTCTGGAATCTTTTCAAAATGGTTAGCATTCTCTGCAAACTTGATGTTATGGACTAACAATAAATTAACGTCTTCCCAGCAGGGAAATTTTGGCTGTGCTGTTTGAAAAGAATGGGAACATATTGAACATGCTTTCCTCCATTTCAGTGACTTTTAGCTGAAGCAGCTATTTGTGCAACAATCATTGATGGATTACCCTTTCCTGCCTCTGAAGTAACACGAACTTCTTGAACAAGGGGATTCCGTTTACGTGTATATTCTCCTTATCATGAACTGGGGTGCAACTGAATTGATGGATGGATGTTGACTTCGCTCTCCGTTGGTTCAGTACAGGTGAACATTTACAGAGGGGGAAAGCATTAGTTGGTCGAAATATGAACTATGCTCGTCCTTTAAGGTGTTCTACGGCTTGGTTGAAAAATGAACCGCCCATCTTCAAAGGGTTAAAATTATTCTTTGATTTTCCTAATATATTTCTCTGGATAAAATTTTCCTTTTACTATTTTGAATAAATTACTATTCTTTAGACAGCAGATAATTGTTTTCTGTCAAGCAGCACATAATTTTGAATTTCTCAAGTCTCATGAAATCTTTGATGAGTATTAATTTCAAAAATTCTGTTTACAATAGTAATCTTTCTGCTCACACCAAATGTTGATAGCAAAAGGATTCAATTCCCTCCCCACCCCCCTCACACACACACACACACACTCTCACATATTATTTCTGTGTACAAAAACTGTGTGGCATTGTGTTAAAACAGTTTTTAAAATCTGTTTAAAAAGTTCTTATTTGAGTTAATTTATTTTATTGAGATCTAGAACATACACATAACATTTTTTTAGATTTACTAAAGATAGTACAGTTTGAGAAAAATGTCGTAAATATTTTGGAATATTTGGGATGATTTTGTTGTTTTTAAACGACCCAAGAAAAATTTAACCAGTGTATTTTAGCATACAAAATATCCACTAAGTACTTGATATTCTATTAAGAAGAAAGTTTTTCTCATGGGTTTATACTTCTCATTTGTGAAAAGTTTTACCTTTAATTAAGAAGATCACATTGAAATTATAAAATGTAAATCAATAAAATACTTTTTCTGTAATTGAATAGAAACCTTAAAATGTCAGACCATAATTCTTTTTATAATAGAGATGATTTAATACGGCAGGAAAATTGCTTTTGTTACAGGGAAAGTTATTTCTTTGTGCATTTTTTCCTTTTTGATTATTACAAAACGAGCATGAATGAAAAATTAATAAATATGATTGAAAATTCTTAGTTAAAAGGTTTTCCTTCTTAAACAATATATTTTTTTTCTGCCACTGAACTTTAAATTAAAATAATTGCATATTTTTTTTCATATTTCTAGTAAACCTATTTCAGACTTCATAACCTTATGAAAAAACATATTTAAAATACGCAGTGAAACCTTAGTTGAAAATACATAATTTTTTTTTAATGCCTAAAATGGGATTTTGATTTTACTGCTGTTTGTGAATGTACATTCGTAATTTTTTAAATATGTCACATGATTTCTTTATCTCTGAAGTATTTCATAAACAATTTTAGTAAATTACATTCCTTAAAAAACATTATTGTCAACAGGCCCAGATTATTGCACAGGCACTTCAGGTACATGTCCTGGGCACACACACACAGATAGGCCAAAATATTGAATTTAAAGCTAATGTACACACACAAATTTGGTTAACTATATAAAGGGACATAAAATTTGAAAAGTGACCTGGGCACAAAAGTTTATACTCGGGTCCTGATTGTCAGACTATCTTTAGAAATTTTCACATGCTTCAGTTTTTTTTCTAAAGCAAATATTTATGCCAAATTTCTTATTCATTTACAGCAGAACTAAATATTCCTTTTCTCTTTCAAGCTTTCTTAGAATTTTTTTCTTTTATAGGAAAGCACTTGGGAGAATTAGGATTATAATGAGTTTCTAATAAAAAGTTGATATTTTGAAGAAAATTAAAAAACTCAATATCTCCATATGTTTCTTGAAAAATTAGGGAAAGTAAACACATCAAGTACTTTACTATATATTATTTCTAATTATATTTGACAAATGTGAAATCTCAAGTGCATAGTTAAAGCTATGAATATTTGAATTTTAATTAACTCTTGATTTAAATTCAACAGCAAAGGTTAAAATAAAATAATATATTCTTCATTAGTTTTATCTTCTAGCCATTTGCACCCTTAGTCAGTATGTTATTTATGGGTATTAGTAAGCTGATTTGTGTCATGTTGAAATAAGAAGAGAAAAATGTGACTATTTAGAAAATAAAATCAAAACATTAGTCAGATGTGATATCTTATGTCACAGACACCTCAAAAACAATTAGTTGGTAGCATGAAAAAGGTGCAATGTAACACGTAGTGCACCTAAAATTTGTCAACATAGCTTGACTTGGGCTTTAGAAAATATTTGCAAGTTTTAGATTTCTTAACATTTACATAAAATCATTAGAGGATCGGATCTAGCCTTCCATTCAATTACCATAGATTACTTTTAATTAAGAAGATTGCTGTGTAATTAGAAAATGTAAATCAAGAATGTTTTAAGTGAATGAATTTTAAAAGCTGATATTTTCAGTTAATAACTTTCTTTATAATATACTAAATCTATTGAAGAAAGAACTAATTGCTTTCTTGGCTTGTGAAAATTCTCTTTCTGAAATTGTTTACTTCTCATTGTTACAGAACTAACATGAATAAACACTTAACAGATGTAAATGAAATTTTTATTTAAAATATTTTTTTTCTTCTTATAAAAGATATCTTAGCATTCCTTTCTCTTTTTTTGTGTGTGTGTCATTGGTTTTAACTTTAAAATCATTATGGGTTTTTTTTTTTTTTTTTTTTGTAGTAGCATTCTTTATAAAACCGTTTTCAGACTTCATAATCTTCTTAAGAAAATCCATATCCTAGAATACAGAATAAAACCTTAGTTGAAACAGCACATGCAGTTTTTTCTTTCTCTAAAATGTGCTTTTGTATGTAGTGCAGTTTGTGAATAAACATTCTAAATTTTCCAAATATCAGACTTAATTTGTTTGCTGCTAAAGTGCATATCATAAACAGTGTGACTTGGGAACTTACCTTTAAGTTTATTATTGTCAGTCTTTTGTTAAAATTTCACCATACATTTTCTAATGGAAATATTCTTGCCCAATATATTATTCACTGCATCAGATCTAAATATTCTTTTTGTCTTTCAAACTCTAAAGGAACTTTTTATTCTCTTATAGGAATGCACTTGATAGAAAGATTCAAGTGAGTTTCCTATTTTTCACTGGAGATGCTTTGAAGAATATTAAAAAACTCAAGATCACCATTTCCATCTTGTAAAATAAGGTGAGAAGGTCAGGTAAACATCAAATTCTTTAATAAACAGGGTGTCCCAAAAAGGTAGTAACGAGCTTTTATTCTTTACCTGTTAGAGGTAAGTGGGTAATGTAAATTGAAAAAATGCTCAAATAAAGTTGCAAAAAGGATGACGCTATGAAAAAAACTCCTTATAAATTTTTAAATAGATACACTTTTTAAATTTGTATAAAACCCTCGTACAAAAAAATTCTCAATTAGTAAAATATGTTCTATACACTAATGAGCTGACATACAAAATTTTATAATTATCCTTAAAAGTGTCCGAGATATGAAGATAAATATAACACTGACTTAGACCACTTTTCAATTGCTCTCGAATTTAAAAAATCATGTTGAATGATTGTGCATCAGGGGTCATACAGAAATTACGAAAGAAAATCTCTTTTTCTACTCTAGAATTAAAATTTCACATTCAAAATCATGTATAGCCCCTGATCATCTTTCTTTAAAGATATCTCTGAGATGTTATATGATGAAAGGCTGAAATTTGATACATTATCTCATTAATATATGGGGCAAATTTTGCCAATTGGGAATTTTTTTGGATGGAGGTCCTATTCAAATTTTAAAGTAACTTTTCATAAATGAATGATAATAATTTACTCTTAACAGAGTTTTGTTTCGGACCTTATTTTGAAAATGTTTTCAATTTACATTGCCCACTTATCTTTAATTGATGAAGAATTAAAGCCTGTTAAAACCTTTTTGGGACACCCTTTATGCTAAGTACCAAGGTGGGCAGCTTCACCAGCCCCAATCTTATTGTTCTTTATATGTTGGCCCAAACTATTGGACTCATTACAGAAAAAATGACATTTCTTTGTTTTAACAGAATTTGTCGCTAACTTTATTTAGATTAATGTTGCTACAAATCTTGAGAGTCATCATGAAGCTAGAGGTGATCATTACATTTAAAGGTCTTGCAGATAGCTTTGCATTATTTAAAAGTTTTGTGAAGTTTTTTCTTCTTTCTGTTTCGTGAAGTTGGGTAGGTACTGGAAAGAAATAAATTTTTAAGTCATCGTAACACAGTTGCATTCAATATGTGTGTGTAAGTAATTTATACATGTATTCATGTATACACTACGTATTCTATTATCAGGGGCTATTATGAGTTTGCTGATATATAATTTTTTTTTATCTGGCTATGATCTTGGTAAAGTTCAATGATTTTTATATGAAATTTTTTGGCTTAAGAATTGTATAGCCAAAAATTGATAAATCTTAATACATGAACTTAAAATTTATTTAATTTACATGCTCATTTATTTATGTATTTTAATTTAAAACAGAAGTATAGAATTCCAATGTATTATAATTTCTGAATGTTTTACTAAATAGCTGAAAAAAAAAATAAACAGGAAACATTTAAAAAATTCAAATTTTTAAATTGATTATATTTTCATGTTATTCTACTTTCACAAAAATGCATACAGAGATTGCTTTTGTGCAGTAGCAGAGCCAGTAATTTTTCTCAAGAATGGCTGAGAACGCAATAACTAGAAGACAATGTAATTTATAAAAATTTATGTAACATATCTTTGGGGAGAGGGGAATCTCCCCCCTTATTTTCAGCCTAAAAGTGTTTGTATATAAAAATAATTAGTAATTTGATTTGTAAGATTTTCTAATGTATATATTTAGCAATTTTAACACCACTTTCATTTTGTTGATTCGGAATGTCTAGGACTGCTATTAATTATTTCGAAATCTGAGTCAGAAGCAAATCTATGAAACTTGCATGAGTTGAAATTCATGTTACCTGCTACTACATACTGCTACTACATACCCAAGAATACCATGAGTACTCAGTACCATTTTGAAAACTCGCACCAGTGTAGAAAACTCTTCCTGTACTTTGTATAGCATACTCAGTGTTATACATATATACAATTTAGTAAGTCTGATCCCGGATATATTTTTATAGAGCCTGACTATAACTCTTTGCTTAAAGATTAGTATTCTTCACATGGTGCACATATATACGATTCAGTAAGTCTGATTCCGGTTAGATTTTTATAGAGCCTGACTATAACCCTTTGCGTAAAAATTAGTATTCTAAAATTGGTTTTGCTTCTTTCTCCTCATTATACTAGAAAATGAAATTGTAACCTATAACTTAAAATTTCAGTATTTATAGGGTCCCTTAACGGTTTACCATAATGGAACATTTTTAAACGTGAAAAAGTGACTTAAATCAAAATATAACTGATAGAACCGGGGGACCGTATAAAAATTTGTTTTGTAATTTTTATAGGAATTGATTATTGATTTCGATTGTTTCTGATGTAATAGATTATACAATTTAGAGCATTTTTGCAATTGGAAATATGTGTTTCTGACTAACGGTTTAGGAAATAGCCATTGGGCACTGTTAGCACTAGACATCCTGTATATCGGAAAAGTATGATAAAGAACTCTTTTTTTTATTATTATTCTGTTAATAATTTTTTATTATTTCTGTTAATAATCTTTTGAAGAAAAGTTGTCTTTAATTTTAAAAAAACTGTAATGCTCCATCCCTGTTCTATTACTGATCTTATTTTATACTAATTTTAAAAATTTATCTTTCAACTCTTTTTCTTAGATTACTCTAGTGTAGAAAGATTGTTGGAACACATAAGAAACCAGAGTGAATACTATGAAATTAGATCTGTGAAAAATAAATAACATTTGAGTGCTTCGTGTATCTGATGTTTTTTCAGTCTCAACTCATCCTGTGAGTTCAGATTTGAATTATTTTTGTAATAACATCTCATAAATTCATTAAACTAAAGACTAATTTAATTCATAAAAGTCTAAAATGTTAGAGGGTAATTAAATATCAAATATATGTGATAATGAATGTCAGAGAAAAGAAAAATGTTTATATCTAAATTAGTGGGAAATTTTGCAAGTCTATAAATCTCAAAATTCATAGCTTTTTTTGCATTAAAAATAGAAAATATTTTTCCCACAATCTTTGCATCAGTTAGAGATTTAAAAGAAAAAATAATAATAATCAGCTTTTACAAGAGGAATATTTTGATCATTTAAAGCTTTTTGTGCATTTTAGCACTTCAAATGTCCCAACACTAATCCAAAACCACTCTACTTTTTATCTCCATTAACATATCCACTGTTTATTGTAAATGTGTGTTTCCACTTGGTATTCATCATTGTGAATTTCATTGGATTCCCTAAATCCTCTAACTGGATCTGTTGTTTTCGTCTCTAAAGCCAGTTTTTCTCCATTTGAAAACTTTTCACTTTCTTTCACTATTGCCTTTAAGAACCAGAAAATGGGAAACACTCACAGATAAACAACACCTTCAATATAGCGGTTGCGAGTGTCCAAGCTGAGAGCATGGACTGAGAGTTACATATTTTTAAAGAATAAGTAGGATCTTGATAATCTTTCGGTTTAATTAATTATATCAATTTTCATCACAGTATCCCAAATTGTTATAGATCTGCTCTGAACAAAATTGATGCATTTGACCTAACAAATTTAAAGGGAAAAAAAGACCCAGCACTCTCATTCTCAGTTAATGATTTCATTCACACATAATAATAATTCTGTCATCATTCTTTTAGGATATTTTCATCCTTCAAGTTTTAGTCACTCTTTTAATAATATTTCTAATTCTTTTTGCTTTCGCCGCTCTTATTCAGTTCTTTTGCATCTCGCATAGTTCACTTGATTTGTAATAGTTGTAAGACCAACCTGGTGTGTCAAGTAGAGCTCAAACTATTTTGCTTTGGATTCCTGTACTGACATTCTCTGTTTGATTCTTGCTTTGGCCCTATTGAGATGACGGGTCTCGCCTTACTGTCATTTTTGTTTTGTTTTAATTTAAAAGTGACTCACAGAGATTATTATATTACTTTACTTTTTTTGATAATTTATTTTCTATAATTAATAATTTAATAAAATTATTAAGATTTTAATTAAGAAATAATTTTTTTAATATAATTTTTTTTTGTATAGTTCCTGATTTTTCTTTTAAGTATTTCATGCCATAATTTGTTTGCTAGTACCTTTAATACCAATTGTTTTCTAATGAAAATTCTGTCCTTAAATTCCTATTATTATTATTAGCTCGATCAAGAAAATTGAATTTTGTAACTGCAGTAAATACTCATGTCATTGACGCAACCACAGAAAATATGCTCGTCATTTGTATCCATGTGACATTGTATGTGTTTGCAAGTGGCGTCCATTCTTCTGGGATTATGTGTTGTGCACCTGCTACGAAATTGTAAATGTGAGGATGGCATTACCTATTTTTTTGCAATTGTTAAAAGTTTAATCCGCTGTTTCAAGGATTTTGGTATTTTACTTGAGTGTTATGGAAGCTAAAATACATTTTACAACTTGTAAAGTGTTTGTGTGTGATTATATGTAATACAGTGCTTGTCTGAACTCTAGATTGTTATCAATTATGAGAAGGCTTTAAGAATTACAATTTTTTTTTTTTAGGCCTTCGAAAAAGACTGCAGCTTCCGAAGAGCCTTCAGAGAAGAATGACGAAATGCTCGCTCCCACACCTCCTTGCCGGGGTGGTCTTCAGATGTATAGGGGGAGGATGTAAACACAGTAAATACTCATGTCATTGATGTAACTACAGAAAATACTCAAACATCATTTGTATCCATGTGACATTGTAAGTGTTTGCAAGTGACTTTCGTTCTCCCAGAATTATGTTGTGCGCACTCACTACAAAATTGTATTTGTGAGGATGGCATTATCTATTTTTTTACAGTTGTTAAAAGTTTAATATACTGTTCTAGGGATTTTGATATTTTACTTCAACGTTATGTAAGCTAAAATATGTTTTACACCCGGTAAAGTGTGTTTCTAGTGTGATTATATCTAATACTGTTTGTCTGTTACAGTATAATATAAGTTATAAATTATCTGAAATCTGAACTCTAGGTTGTTATCAGTTGTGAGAAGGTCTTAAGGTTACAATTTATAGTTATGTTTCAATGAAAATATTTTTGATTTATTTTTTCTCTTAAGAAAGCTCTCATTATTAATTATTCTTATTATTATTATTGTTATTTAATATTCAGAGGGAAAAAAATAGCAGTTTTATTGCTACTTAGTGTTAATTATTATTATTTTTTTACTGTTCATTTATAAATGAAATTCATCGTAATTGTTGAATTTTAATTTTAAGACCTATATTTCCAGGTTTTAGGTTTTCTCATTTTTATTTTGTTTTAAATTTTTCAATTCTTTTTCAAGTGGAAATTTGGTTTTATAATCTAAATTTATAAAATTGTGACATAAGCCGGACATAGCATCTAAAACAAGATGTTGGCCCCACTCTGGCTGAGTTGATAAGATACTCAAGATGATAGATTACTGAAGTGTGAAGGTCCAGGGTTTTGGCCTATCTGATGGCTATGAATCTAACCGAGTTTTTCTTCCTGTTTGCTCCGAATGTAACGTGAATACGCTTTAGAGCCCAAAGGCACCCCCTCATAGGCAAATACCCCTTGTGTAGGTCAACATTACTTTCTCATTTTTAACCTGGATTTATAAAACACTGTGCAATAAATAATACACATTTTATCTACAAGTTTTTTTGTATAAATGCATATTCTAATATACTTTTACTTGAGAATAGTGTTTTTTTTTTTTTTTTTTTTTTTTCTGAATTCATGTTAGCACTATATCTATAACCAGCAGAAAACCAGCTATAAATGTACAATTGTATTCAATATTAACTTAGTAAAGTAGCCTAAAAAATTAAATTAAACTGTAATAATTATTTAATTCTACTTGTGCGAAACGTCTCTAAAGTTACTCATAAAAACTGTTATTGAATTTAATCATGCATTAATCATAACTTTGTAGTGAGATTTCTGTGCTTGGTCTGATTTTCTTTAGTCACATACGCACAATTACATTAAAAAAATTCTTGAATGTAATCATAACATTTATATATTACTGTGCTAAATAACTGTGATATGTAACAATGATTTTTACTTGAACAATTCAAATTCCTTATTTAAGAAGTAGTGATAACTTTCAGATATTTGTTTAAAGGAATTAAACAAATATCTGAAAGTATGTGAGAGGCTTGGAAAATTATTAAAAATATGTTTTCATATGCACATTTGCCCATAGAAAATACAATGAAGTTGACAAATTTTTTAAGAAAACTTAACAAATAAAGTGTTTTGCCATGTAATATCAGTGGCACAACAGCTTGAAGAAGTGCATACATCACAGGGCCATTACTGGACTCTGCGATGTCTAGCCCTGCTTTCTTGAAAAATCATATACCGTAATTTCGTGCCTATAGTCCGCCTCATTAGATAGTCCGCGGCTGAATTTTGATCACATAAATTTTTTTAAACTGTTAGATAGTCCGCACCACCGCTTAGTCCACAGATAAAATAAATTGTTTTATTAAAACTACTGCAGCATAAAAGTAAGTTGTGCTAAATAATAATCAATTATTAAACTCTGATCAAGCAAATTAATTAAAGATTACCAATGTTTTGTTTTTAACAATTAATCGTGGACAATAATACCGGCATTACCGAGGTTTAGCCTTATGGCTTGAACACTAAATAAATGATAAGACACATTGCCAAAAATTAAATTTGAGATTACTTACGTTATCAATTTTAATGAACAAAAACTAATGAAAATAAACACTATTTATAAAAAAACCGTCAAATTCCGATTCTTCTGAATTGGACTTAAACAATTCCAAAATATCTTTCGGAAGTCTTCCCGAATCGGTGTCGCTATCCATATCGTCGGTGTCCGTAATTTCTTCAGATTCGATTATTTCAGCTTTTCTAAATCTGGCTTGGATTGTTGATAGTGTAACTTCTTTCCAAGCTTTGACAATCCACTCCGCAACCTCAACATATGAGGCTCTCCTCATATTTCCGCTCTTGGTAAAAGTGTGGAGACCCTCCGACATCCATTCTTCCCAACACGCACGAACACGTGATTTAAAACTTTTATTAACACCAGTAGACAATATCCAGAGGCTGTAAAATTTTCGTTAAACCTCCGGGTATCACACATAATTCGGCGGCAATATTTTTTTTCGCTGCTAGAGTCTTTACACTTTCCTTTATGTGGGATTTCATCGAGTGCAGTATTAAAATCCCTTTGGGATTAAAAAATGCACCTTCGCGTCGCCTCCAAACTTCTTCAAACCATTCGATCATGATATTCTCGTTGACCCAGCCTTTTTCGTTACATTTGACGACGACATTTTGTGGAAATTTGCTGGGAGGGAACGTTTTTCTTTTGAAAATTATTAATGGTTTCAGCTTCGTGCCGTCTGCACAGCATGTCAACATCATCGTAAAATGGGTTTTCTCGTGTCCAGTTGTTGTAATGCAAACCGTTTTTACTCTGCAAGAATCAACTGTTTGATTCGGTGGGCAGTCAAACGTAAGCGGTACTTCATCTAAGTTTATAACTTGCTTTAAATTATAATTTCCTTTAGAAATGGCATTTTTGGTGAATTCCAAAAACGACTTCTGTTTTTCTTTCCAATTATCCGGGAGAGCTTGAGACACTGTCGTCTTTGTTCGTACTCGCAGATTTTTCCGTCTCATAAAACGAAAAACCCAATTGACTCCACCTTTGAAGTCTGTTAGATTCATTTCCTTGGCCATTTGCTTTGCTTTCAGCCGAATTTTTACAGAGGATAATGGGCGACCAAGCATCCTTTGATCTAACACCCAGGTAGCTAAGTTATCCTCCAATTTGGGCCATTTTACTTTGCCATGTCGATTAGCCCGTTTCTTTCGGATGGCTTTCAACATATCTTTCTGCTTCCTCCAGTTTCTTATAGCTTTTTCATCATCTTCAAAGATACGTCCCGCTTCTCGATTGCCATGTGATTCAGCTTTTTCGACAACCTTTAATTTAAATTCGGCTGTGAAACTGCGACAATGTTGCTTTGACATGGTGAGAATAACAGCTTAAGATCAAACACAAAGAAATACACTGCTGCTCGCTCGAATAGACAGAGACAACTGATCAACTGATTGTTTTTCACGTGCACACTGGTATATCCTATATCGATATTCCCCTATCCACCGAGGGTGCAGAGAATAACAGTCCTAGTCCGAAGTTTCCGTCAGACTTGGGTTCTGATAACGGAACCTTCCCTCCCAGACAATGCAGCCTAGCAACCAAGTGGCAACCCCTTTCTACGTGACAAGCTGTGAGTTCCGGTAATGTAAGGTGACAATATTTTTGAACGTAAATTGAGGATATGTCCCCAATTCTCAAACAAAATTGGAGACATTTTATAATTAATGAAATAATTAAAAATTGTTCCCAATTGCTTTTATACATCAGGGGGAGGAACAAATCCCCCCCTCCTGAAAAAAACACAGAAATTGGAGACTGTCCCCCAAAATTGGGGACATATCGTCACCTTATCGTGTTGACAATACAAGACTTGCAGGAAAAAAAATTAGAAAAAAAAAAATGAGTGAGATTTCTCACCCATCCAAAAATTTTGAGTGAGATTTCTGAATGTTAAGTGAGTACATAAATATTTTTTAACATCACTTACTCAACTTTCAGCCTCCCTCTTTTTTCTTTGGTCTTCTTAAAAGATTAATTAATTCTCACTGCAAACCCCAACTAAACTTAAAACAGAAGGCGGATGCAAATTTCAAACTGCCAGATGCTTTCAATAATTCCATGAATCGTGGTGACAAAAAAAACAAACAAACAGATGAAATGCTCTCAAACTCTTATAGAACAGACACACATTACAAAAACTAAACATTTTACATCTGCAGAGCAGGAGCAAAAAAAAATCAACACGTCTGCTCAGTGCATTAATATTCCCGCTCTTAACATTCTGATGATTCAACCGCGTTATCTCGAAACAGAAGCTTGAGAGAGGGAGGAAAGGGGGGTGGGGGGAAGCAGAAAACAACAACCTTTTTTTTTTTTTTTTAAATAAATCATTCTCTTAGTATAAAGAACTTACCCATTGAAAATCCATAAGTAGTGTTATTTTTAATTTAATGTTATCCCCCCACCCCACCCCAAACCATGCCGCAAATGTATTATTGTTTTGCAGCATCATTAAAATCTGCAATATAAACATGTATATGGTAAATGCTATTAGCAAACATAAATAAAACACACAACTCATTATCGCAGTGTTACCGACTTCGATAGTACCAGAGTGAAAACAAACTGTTGTATTTGTGAACTGACATTTTTAAACTTTCAAGCAGCGTGCGAGAATCGCGCGCAGATGGCGAATATTTTGCAGTGCGAGAATACCTCTCGCTGAAATATTTTTAGTGCGAGATTTAAGAAATTTACGCGAGATTCTCGCGCTCTAGCGGGAACCCTGCTCGTCTTTTATTGAAACAGAATTTGGACATGAGAACTCTGTGCTTATCAGGCAGAGACACCTTCCGCATAGTTGCTAGGCTCGTTCAAAAGTTTGAAGGCGCAAAGACGTCACTTAACGCAAACATTTTTTAGTTAGTTCGTCTTTTTCGAGATTTTGCCTCAACGCTGTCGCCAAGATTGCACGAGTGAAAGTTTAATCGAATATTTATCGTATGGCGTACGCGATAAACTTTTGATCGAATTAACGTTTGAAATAAAATGGTAAAGCTTATTTATATTCTAAATGGAGAACATAAATGTTAATTAATCGTCAAAAATCTAGTTTTTTCAGATAGACCGCATTAGCGTATTGTCCGCACCTTGAAAATTTTTGCCTTTTGACACACATAGTCTGCGGACTATACGTGCGAAATTACGGTACTCTTTTATATTTTTATGGTCATCATAATGAAAATTATACTAAATATCTGATAAAAGTGAGATGCTCTGAAAAATTAATAACAAATTTAAGATTTAAATACTCTTTTTCTCCTTTAACATAATATTTTATTTTATATTCTTTTATAGAAATGTCTTTGCCATAAAGATAACTGCATTGTTCATTTTTTAAAAGAATCTCTTTTCATGATTTAGAAGTGAAAGATCTTTCAAAAGACGCATAGGCAAAGTATCAGGTAATTAGCCCTAAATAATTTCTAATAATCTTATGCAAATGTTTAATAAAAATATGTTTTATTTTGGTTGTAAAACATTTTTCTTTCTGAATTCATATTAACACTATATATATAATCAATCATGTAAATCTGTGACTGTATTCCATTTCAGCATTATTTCAGTGTCGAAAGAAATTGAATCAAACGATAATGATTATTGGATTCTACCTGTGCTAGACAGCTCAAAAGAGCTGCACATAAAAACTGATATCAGACTTAAAATCCAATTTTTGATGCATCCAACTTTGTAACAAGATTTCTGTGTTTAAGAATATTTTAAAATATTTCTTTAGTCACACATGCAAACTTACATAGAAAATGTTATCACAACAATTGTGTTTTATAAGTGATTTTTAGCTAAAGAATTCAAATTCATTCTTTAAGAACAGGGCATCAATGATTTAAATCAATTGATTTGAACCAGTGATTTTAATCAGAATTTAAATCAACTGATTAAAAAAAAAAAATCTGATTAAAATCGCGAATGCACAATATCTGGCCCATGGGCCATTATTAACTCATGACACCTGATAGATTCAATCGCCAACCCAGTTGAACATAAAAGAACACAAATCAGAATCCATAAGTTCAATTTTTAAGAAAAGGAATTGTAAAAATTTAATTAAATTGCCTTCAACTCATCAAGTAGTTAATAAATTTAATTGTGTGTGTGGTGCAGGGAGCAGTTGGACTCCAATTCTTCCTTCATGATACAGCACCCCTTCTCTTTAGCATAACTTCTGGCTACACTCATGAATATGACACCAGAAAATTTAGTTTAATAATTCACTCTTATCAACATGTGACATCATATTTTCAAGAACTTATATTTAATAATGGGATGATTCCATAGTATTGTGATCATTTATGTCATGTCCTTACTAAGTTCGATTGGACATAACAGCACAAAAAACTGATTTAGAGAAAATTTTTCCTTTTTTTTTTGTACAAACAATGTTACTAATGATTTACACAAAAAAGAAACACTATTTATATCTCTTTTTTTTTTTTTTTTTTTTTTTTTTTGGTTAAGATCAATCGAACTTGATGATGCACAACATAAATGCTGACAACACTGTGGAATCACCCAGTTGCCTTTCCTATTTGTGCCATCATATTTTCAAGAACTTTAATATAAAAAGAAACCTATAAATTCATGTTTGGAATTTTTCATTACATCCATCAATTAATCTTCAATATATTGTTTTGAAAACTACATCATTTAAAAGAATGTGCTACTTGATTGGCCCTTGGTACTGTATATTTAAATTTGCGTGGCCACAAACTGATAGAGGTTGTACACCCTCCAAGAAAAGTATTCAAGTGAGAGATAAATTTCCTATTTTAGATTTGTAAATAATAATTGAGTTTTTGAAAAATGCACAACTTGACAGAAATATGGAAAGTCATATTTATACATAGCCTAATTCATATTCTATGATAAATAATTTTTAATATACAAAACCAACGTGGGAAATTTATCTCTTACTCAAATACTTTTTTGCAGGGTGTACATAATATTAATATTATTATTGCATGTAATTAATATTTCTGTAAACTTTCATTTTTGAAAGCTTAAATTTCAAATTAAGTCAGCAAAACCTTAAATTTCAAATTAAGTCTACATATAATCAGTCAATTTTCTTGTGCTTTCAAAATCATTCACTTGGGACAAAATTATTTTATTTGCATACCAAACACAACTTTTGTTTACAGATTTATACTATAAAAACTGGATATTTACCAGTTGTCTGTACTCTTTATATAGATAAACTTTTTAATTATTAATCTTATTTTTTTTTTAATTTTACTTTCTTAAAAAAAATCTGATTTAAAGAAAAAATATCAATAATTTTCTACACCCTGTTAAGAAATAGTTCTAACTTTTGAATAATTTTGTAAAGGAATTAAATTATGTGAAAGGCTCAGAAAAATCCTTAAAAATATGTTTGTAAGAACAGAAATCTGTACAATTGCCGATGGAAGATACTTCAAAGTTGAGAAACTTCTCAAGGAAATTAAAAAAAAAAAAATGTTTTACCATGTATTATCAGTAGCATAACAGCCCATGTGTAAGGACTAACTCTGTGATGTTCACAGTCCTGCTTTCTTCACAATGCACTTTTGGATGCTGAAACTTGATCTCCAGCTAGATAATGAGCCTTAATAGTGCACCCAAGTTCTATTTTTCACTGTAAAGCTTAGTGCTTGTTTTACAAACCCAATAAATTTATTTCAAAGACTGACAACCATGCCCAACCTGCGATTCAAATCCCAGACCTCTGGAATCACTGTTCAAAGATTTACCCCTTTCTCACTTGGCCTGTTTACTGTGTATTGTCATATTAAGGCATCATTATAAATTCTAATGACATTTCTGTTTTTAAGGTTATTTTTGAGTGTTCTTTAGGCACAAATTCATATTTACATATAAAAAAAAAATTCCTACCGTGTACATATAAACATTTCTGTGTTTTGCAGTTTTACTCCATGTTGTACAATTTTACAACATGTTGATGTTTTTTGATGTTTTGACATTTTGATGTTTTTTTGTTGTACAAGAAACATCCAAAAGGTTTTTGACTCACTGTCATAATTTTGTTTCTTTAAAAACTGAAGAGAAATTTTACCAGTGTAAATCTCTTCAAAGTCAGCTTTAAAGTTTTAAAATTAGGAAAACTAGAAGTTCTGAACTCCTTTCATGCCAATAGACATTCTTTGCAAAACTTGATTTAGTGGGAACTATGGATCAAAATTGTTTATGCAATATGCAAAACCTCTGGAATTTTTATTTCACTTCTTAAAAAGTAATACTTGTTTTCCTATGAAGAAAAAGTTGCGAAAGAATTTTAAAATTTGGATGAAAATTTGCACCTTGAATTCTTTCAAAGATTTTTTTTTTTTTTAATATATATTTTTTTTCTTCCATGGAAAACTATTGTGTTTTTACTGCTTTAATTCTTTATTTGATGAATAGATATGCTGAATCTTTTTAGCATGTGTCTAATTTTACTTCTTTTTGAAAAAACTTCAGGAACAAAGTCAAGAGAGTATAGTTTTCTTTAAAAAGAATCTTATTAGCTCTTTTTCTTTCCAGAAATTCTCCAATCCCAATAGCACTTTACAGAAGTAATTATTCAATCCTCACCTGATATTTGATGGCAGAATATTTCAAACACCTTTCTGATAGGTGTATATTATTTATGCACAAAAATATGTTGCTGTAGTTAATAGATAAAATAACTATTAAAATATTAAAAAGCATTTTTTCAGTTTTTTGTTACTCAGCAAATCTCGAATTTAATTTTAAAAAAGGCAATGTACCTAAAAATAATGTGACATAAGCTGTTTATTTTGTAATAAAAATAAAAAATTTTAAATTTATTCTGTTAAAAAGGTTTATTACAGTTTTTATTCATATAACCCATTATAGAATTTAAAAATTTTACACTAGAAACTACAAGAAATCACTGAAACATGTATCCTTATGAAATTGTCTTCAAGCTTAAAGGAATGTAATCCATAGGTTAAATCTAAATATATATATATATATATATATATTTCTACAAGAAATTCTAAAGTATATTGTCTTCAATCTAAAAATCTTTTTATTTTTAACCACTATTCACTTTATAAGTACACAGTATAAAATGATCTTTATAAAATTCACTCTAAATATTTTTCGAAAGAATTTTAAAGATTGAGATGTCTTTTGTAAGACTGCAAGTTGCTGTGGCGTAGTTTGAACAATGTGTAAGAAAGTTTTATTATAATAACTATTTTTAAAAAATTATATGAATTCTGAATTTTATTTCAGAGGAAAGTTTAAATTTTTAAATTTTCCTCTGAAAATATATTAACCACATTCCTTCATCTTTCCCGGTTTTTATAGATTACAAATGAATAGCTACATTTTCATTTTCAAAGTATTTGTACATGTACCAATAAATAGCAGTCTTAAAAGTTTGTTTCCAATCAGACATTGTGAAATAGACTTTTAGAATTATTAGATGTCTAATTTAAGAGTTATTTGTTTTTCTCTTTTATGTTTACTAGCAATTTTTAAATATTTCTATGGTCATCTTATAAAAAAAATATTAAATAAAAGCTACAATGAGCTGCTGTGAAAAATAATTAGCAAATTTAAGATTTAAATACTATTTTCTAGTTTAATAACTTCAGGAACAAAGTCATAAATAACTACATGTAATGTTTTAGATCCCACCCCTGCTTAAAAAAGATGTTGTCAATTATAAATTAAAATATCTTTAAAGAACAGTAAGCAATATTTTTACTCAAAAGAATTTTTTTTTTCTGTCACTGAACAAATCTTGTTTTCAGTATAATAATAAAAATTCAACTTTAAAAAGAAGAATATATCTAAAATTAATGTGATAAATACTGTTTATTTTATACAGTTTTTATTCATAGAACCTATAATAAATTTTAAAATGTTCATAAAAGAAATTCCTAGAAACCACTGAAACATTTATATAAAAATGTCAAACTTACTGTTCTTAAACTGTTCATTAAATGTCATTTATTTTTTTAATTAAAAAAATGTTTTTCTTGAAATGAAGGAATTTTTCAGCTTATTGCTGTCATTGCAATAAGCATATTTATTTTTATCTTTATTCAATTTTTAAGTGCCCTGTGTAAAATTTATAAAATTCACTCCATAACTTTCTCCATAAAGTTGTTTTAAACATTAATATACAACTTTTCTTATAATTTTATATTATTTTATAGGACTCATCCCATAACAAAGATTACATTGTTAAATTTTAAAGTCTTCCTTCAGCTATAGAAAATAAGGCTCTTTCAGCAAAACATCAGGTAATTTGCAATAAATCATTCCTAATATTTTATAGAAATATTTGCTATAAATATATAGTACTTTTATTATTAAAGATTTTCATTGTGAATTTGAATTATTACTATATACATAATCAGTGACAAATGAAATATAAATCAATGAATTTATCCTATATTAGAATTCTATGAAAAGTATCAGAAGAAATTGAATAAAACTGTTATTTTCGAACTCTTCTCTAAACTTTAAATGATGCATTTAAAAACTGATATCAGATTTATGATTATTAAAACTAATTAATTATGCATCAGTATACTTTCAAAATGACATTTTTTTGTTCTTAAGAATATCTTTCAAATTTCCTTCAGGTACATATAATATTTTACTTATTAAGGATTGTTTTGGTGAAAAAAAAAAGATATTAATTGAACGGTTACATATTTATGCTCCTTTGGTATTAAAATTCTGTGATTAACCAGTTTTTATTTTTTTAAATCTAGAAATAGGTTTAAAATTATAAAGCTTCTTATGTTGGGTATTTATACTTTTTCATTATGATATATCATTTTTACATATGAATAGTTTACATGATTTGTCCTACTCATTGGTATGTCATGTTTTCCAGCAATTCTTATTGCAGATTTTCTATTCATAATTTTATCCAATACAACTAAAGTAATGATGCTTGATGCTCAGTAAGTTCTAACATTTCTGCTTGTGAGGATGATTTATTTATTTATTATGGTTACTGATGAAAGATAAACTTTTCGCACTAAATGCAAATATCGTTTTGCGTGTAATACCCTTATCTATGTCTTATTTTACAAAGATTTCAATTAATTTTGATTCTTTCATTGATTCTTTGATTCTTGATTATTTTTTGATTGATTCATTTTGATTGGAATTAATTTTGATCTATGTCCAAACATATAAAACCTTTTTGATTCCTGGTTTTATATGTTTGGACATAGCATTTGAGAAATGAAACAAACAGTTGTATTTGTCATTGTTGATGTGTTTATTACAATATAAAAATTATACATAAAAAATGTCAGCCTGTTTGATTATTTTAATTTTACAAGTTTCCTATAATATGGTTTGTAAGTTAACAAAGTTTATTCTGTTTTTCATCTGTATAGTTTTTATCTGTATGTATAATGTAGTGTATACATTACTATTTTATAGAAAATACTTAGTCCATAAAAATCAATATTTAATTAACAAAATTTCAGCCTTTTTTGTAAGAGGAAAATATACTTTCATATTAACCGAATTTTTTTATTGTATACCAGTTAAAATAGTCGAAATGCAAATTTCTGCTAAATTTGGATAGAGAATGTAACCTTTTGGACTGGTAATTTTTTTTTTTTTTTGGGGGGGGGGGGGGGGTAGGGGGGGACACAACACAGTTTTTTTATGAGGATCTTTACAGGTTTTTTCCTTTTCAAAAATTCTGCCTTTACTCAAATTTCACGACCGTGGTGAGAGATAAACACCACGGGACATAAAATACAACTTTCATTTTAAGTTTTTTTTCAAACTAGCAAAAATATAACCCACACAAGAGCTTTAAGGGATATTGTCACATAATCTATTTAAAATTACTTCTGAACAAATAAATTTATTCTCCTGAATGTTTCAAAATTAAACCTTACTACACCTTATATCAATTATTCTTCTTTCAAAGTTATTTCATATGCTAATACACTCTTTACCGCTTGTTTATTTTTAAATTTATCATGCATAATGGTACTCTTAGTGGTGTGTTGTGACATTAAGGTGTAGAAAAATCATATATGCACTAAAGAAACAATCATGTTACATTTAAGTACCTGCAAAATAATTGTTTTTGTATGCATCATAAAACTTGCAGAATCATTGCTCTATCTGACACATTTGTCATTTCCATGGGAAGGTTAACCCTTTCAAATTCTCTAAAAATTACATTAAATTTAAAAATGTTAGATAGAAATATGATTAAAGTAAATGTTCTACCAAATCAAAAATTCAAAATAAAACATGTGATGTCCAAAACTAGATGTAAACATATAAATAAAGCAATGTTCTTGGTTAACCTTAGTTAGAAAACAAAAGTTTAAATAATGTTTCCAGCAAAGTTGTACTCTTAACTTCTCAAGAACTATAGAACTTGGGACTACGGAATGTGCCATCTCTCCACTTCTTGTTTTCAGTGCGCAGGCCTTGTTTATCAGAGGTGACAGCAACAAAAATGGGTTCACATGATCCCGAAAAAGGAAGACAATTGTCAACTACGAAAGAGAAAACTTGGCCATTGCCTCATAGCTTCCAAAAAAGGGGAAGAAATGACTCAATAGACAGTTGGGAAAAACTGGGAATTATTGAGAGGAAGTCCCAGCCTAGTCTAAGTCTAGCTTCATTTATTGTTTGCATAATATCTATAAAATATACAAAGAAAAAAGGTGCAGTTTTACTTACACTGCACACACTCGGACTTGGGGACTTCTTCGATGACTAAGAGAAGCGGGTGACAGAGAAATGTTGGTAGAAGCATAAAAGAAAAAAGGATAGACAATAGACTTTGTCGAGTATTCAGGGTTCCAAACTCAACACTTAGAAATTTTGAATACATTTTTTTTCTCTTTTTCTCTTTTTCTTTTTTTTTTAAAGATCAATTATTGTTAATTAAATTTAATCACCTTCGTGGGCTAGCTTTAATTTGTCAGGAGGGAAATAAGGTCTTAATTTAGAAGAATGAACTATTTCTGTAGGTTTCTTAGTATGGTAATTAGGTTTATCAATTTCGAATGTAACTGAAGAACATTTGTTTACAATTGAATAAGGACCTGAAAAAGTAGGAGATAATTTACGTGTATTTGGGTAGTTAAATTCTTCATAAATTACAAGATCTCCTGGTTCGAAATTAGCTTCTATGAATTTATTGTCATATCTAATTTTATTTTTATTATGAAATTCTATTGTCCTTTCTTTTGCTAATTTTCGAGCTTCATCAACAGGAGGATAGGTATTTTCTGAAATAGGTGAGTCATATGGCAATTTTCCAAACATTAAATTCATAGGTGTAAACTTCGTTACTGAATGAGGTGTGTTATTATATTCACTAACAACCTGCTCTAGTAACTTAGTCCAAGGAATTTTAGAAGGTGAAGAGTTAACTTTACATTTTAATCTAGTAACTATGGATTGATTTACCCTCTCTACTTTTCCATTTGTCTGTGGATGATGAGCTGAAGTTAATAGTTGTTTAGTATTGTAGTTCTTGAGGAATTTTTTAAAACGCGAAGCAGTAAAAGCTGCATTTCTATCACTAAGTATTTTTTGAGGAACTTGAATGTTGAATATTTGTTTTAGACAGTTTACATAGGTTTCAGTAGTGACACTTTTCGAAGGAAAGGCCCAAACATGTCTTGTAGCATGGTCAATTATTAGATGTAGATATTTTTTTGTTGAATTGTAATAGTTGAAACCTCCTACAGTATCAATAGAAAGACATTCAAAGGGTTTATCAGTAGCAGGTACAGCCTGTAACAAACCAAATTTCTTCTGTTTAGGTTTTTTGTTAAATTGGCAAGTAGAACAATGTTTAACATAATTGGAAATATCTTGAGTCATATGAGGCCAATAATAGGAAGGTGAAATTATACTTAACATTTTTTGAACACCAGGATGGCCAAAATTTTCATGTGCATTTTTCAGGTGTTCAAGTTTTTCTTAAGCTCATAGGCACCACTATTTTTTTGAATCCTTTCTTATTTATGGTAATTAAATCATTAATGATTTTATATTTAGGACCATGCATATTTTCTGCTAATTGTTGATTTTTAATTTCTTCAGCATCTAACAATAAAACCGAAGGTTGAATTAGTTGGAGATGTTGAGAAGGAGGAATCCTTGATAACATATCAGCTTCGACATTTGTTGAGCCCTTTAGGTACTTTATTTCATAGTCAAACATACTTAATTTAAGGGACCAGCGGAATAATCTTCCTCTTAAATTTTTGACATTTTTTAACCAAACCAATGCCGCGTGGTCAGTATGAATGACAAATTTTTGACCGTGAAGGTAATGATAAAATTTATCAAGGGCATCAACGATAGCCAAACATTCTAATTCAGTTATAGTGTAATTCTTTTCATATGATCGAAGCGATCTCGAATGATATGCAATCGGGTGCAAGATACCTGAGGCATCCGGCTGCTTCAACACAGCTCCAACTGAACAATTTGATGCATCAATAAATACATGGATAGGTAATTTAACGTCGTATAATTGTAACACAGGTTTAGATATCAAAATATTTTTTAAGGTTTCAAAACTTTTCTGACAGTTTGTTGACCAATCCCATTTAGCGTTTTTCTTTAACAAATCATTTAAAGGACGTCTTAATTTTGCATACCGATCAATAAATCTGTTATAAACATTTACAGAACCAAGAAACCTCTGTAGTTCCTTTACGTTAGTAGGTGGCTTCAAATTTTTGATAATTTCAATATTAGCATTATCTGGAGTAATTTGACCTTGTTTAACCTCATACCCCAAAAATTTTATAGTGTCCTTAGCAAAGTTACATTTAGATAATTTCAATTTAATATTTTCCTGCAAACAAATTTGGAAAATAGTTTCTAAATGCTGCATATGTTCTTCCATAGAAGAAGAAAAAACCATTATGTCATCAAAATAATTATAGGCAAATTTAATTTTATATTTATTTAATATTCTTCTCATGACTCTGTTAAATATAGCAGGCCCTGTCTTAATGCCAAATGGCAAGACCTGGAACGTATAGAGACCTGTATTAGTTACAAAGGCTAGTTTTTCAGTATCTTGAGGGTGGATGGGCACATGCCAAAATCCAGACGCCAAATCAAGAGTTGAGAATATTTTCGCCCCACTTAATTTATCTAATAAACTGTCAATACGTGGCAAAGGCTCGGCATCATTTTTTACTATATTATTTAATTTACGATAATCCACACACAGTCTAGTTTTGGTACCCTCGTCGCGTTTATACGCTAAAGTGACGGGTGCAGCATAGGGGCTATTGCTTTCCTTAATTAAACCAGCTTTTAATAATTGTTCAATCTGAGAATTAATTTCGTCTTCCTCTTTAGGAGAGGTTCGATAAGGCCTGAGGCAAACAGGTAGGTCAGAAGTTAAATTTATACGCTGAGGTTCTACATTAATACGACCAATATCATATTTATTTTTTGCAAAGATTTTCTCATATTTATTTAATAATTCCTCTAATTTTGGGCTGATAGCTTTATAAACAGTCTGAGGGCGAACGCTTTCCTCAGAGGCTTTGCTATCGGTTGAAGAACTGGGTTGATTTAAATGTAGAGACATAGGTAAGGCATCATAATTGTATAAAGGTAATCTAACATTATTTTGAAAAACACATAAATTCACACAATCAATACATAAACAAAACTTTTTACACTCTGGTAAACCCAATATGGCATATGGTAGGTTTGAATATACTATAAAAAATTTTACACACTGAGTAATGTTTCCAATTTCTAAATTAACATAACACACTGTATCAAGTATCAGCAGTCCATCTGCCTGAGTAACATTTAAAGGTGAGACTCTCTGTACTTCTAAATTAAATCGTCCAACAAAACTTTGCGGCAAGACAGAGAGTGTAGAGCCAGTGTCTATGACACAGGGAACACTTAAAAATTCAAAATTGTCAATTTTGGGTTGAGTTAATTTTTTCCTTAGGTACCCGGGTACAGTAAATAGTCATAAGTTCTCTTCTCGCGAGGTCTCAGTACCATTATTTTGTGAATTTAAAATAGTGGTGTTCGAAGTCATATTCGGGTGAGTCATATTTGGTGTCGCGTATGGGTTTGTCGCAATTTGGTTGTTACTTTTAAAGGGACAAGTATGCGTCCAATGGAAAGCATTACTTATCCCTAGCCCCTCACATTTTCTACATGGAGTTCTAGGTAGGGTGCTTTCTTGGTAATTGACATTATTTTGGTGGTGTAAACTTTGAGGACTTTGAGATAGGGGTCGAAAATGGGGCCAATTATTTATTTGGGTTCGCCCTTGGGTTGAATTATGAATTGGTTGATGCCAATTTGGTCGGTTATAAACAGGAGCATGGTAGGGTCTAAAATTCCGAAGCTTGGGTGTAAAGTAACTAGAATTTTGTGCATTATTGGGCGAGGAGGTAAAGCTTGCCTGTTGGGGCGGTTCGTGAATTTTAATTAATTTTGACGCTACCTTAAGCCACTCGGTAAGGCACTACTGGGTGGTTGCAGGGTTAAAAGAGCTCTCACATTACTAGGAAGACCATTGGTCAATCCTTCTAATATTACATTATTAGGTAGCCCCAATTTTCTACCTATTTCTAATTTTTCGTGAAAATAAGTTATAAGATTCGAAATTTTTTCTAGTTTTAAATTTGTAAAATCCATGAAAGTAAAGACGGTACATGAAATATATTTTTCTCTCAGTATTTCAATCAATTCTTGCCGATTATTACAATTTGCTATGTTATTTATGTATGTTGTTAAGGCAGACCCCTTAAGAAATTTTCCTATATTTTGAAATTTCCAGTCTTCGTCTTTATTTTGTTGTAAGCAACACCGTTCGTAATATGCTATCCAATTTTCAAAACTCATATTATCTTCAAAATTAAAGGGGGCAATAAACTCATCACTTTTTTGCAAGGACATAGTGGCAATAGTTTGTGTATTTTCTTTACCATCTAATGACATGTCGAAATTTTTTTCTAAATTTTTACCTGAACGGAGAAGCATTTAATGATTGCATTCAGAAATTTTATTTAGCAACATTAATAATAATACTGCAATAAATTTACAAAATCTTACCTTAATGAAAATACTATACTAATGGGGGGGGGGGGGGAAATGCAGATCTATCACTATATATATATGTATTTTTTATCAACACTAAAATAGCACTTTAAAATAACACACACAATTAATAACCATTTAAATATAATGCTCTAATGTTCACTTCAACTCTGAAAATATACATACTTCACTTAATCAATATCCACAAGTTGAAATCGTCATTCTTCAACAATAAACAAAACACACACAAAAAAAACTTATCTCACAAGTTCAATGCAGGCAGGAGGAGTTTCGGTCAACCTAAGTTGCCCGCACAAAAACAAAATTATTCGGCACGGAGAAAAGGGGGAAATAATTCATCAGTTGCACACACTTCTCGTGGGGCCTGTTTTGGGTGCAATGAAGACAGTGAAACTCCGTCGATTTCCATCGGATTTTCAAAATAACAGTGGACGTGTGAAAAAAAAAATAAATAAGGAGGCACAGATTTCTGGATGGTAAACACGGTACAGAAGATGATATCAGATAACGGAGGGCAGGCACTTCTTTAATTTACGTGTCGGCATCAGCGTCGTTAGTCGCTATGGAAAACTCAGGAGCGCAAATTTTTCGATGGGCTTCATTGGAGGATTCGATGGGAGGTCAGGCGAAAGTAGTTTCATCAAAGCAGGGAATGAGAAGTCCAGATATCTGCAGTCGACGAAGAGGCAAGTCGGGTATCTCTGATCGGCAGGCAGTCGGCATAGCGCCGCATCTCCGGCGTACTCCGCATCTTCGGGTAAGCAGTGTACCCCGTCTCCCAGATTATTGAGTGTTAATTTTTTACAATTTAAAAATTTTAATTGGCACACAGGCAGTCATCCTGCCGGCTATTTGAGACGTCAGATATTTCCAGTAAAGTTCCAGAGTTAAGGCAGATAATATGGTTTATTGAACATTATCTTTTAAGTTACAATATAGAATGAGAAGAGGGGAGGGGAGACGGGTACAAAAATCAGCGTGGACTAATTAAGCAGTTCCAGTGGCAGAAGTCTCTCAATTTTTGATGTGCGGGAGTATTTACGCTTACCACACCACGTGGTTTGCGAAGACATAACTTCGCCTCTCTCTTATCTCTGATCGAACCACACACATTTACCAACATGATCCGCATCCGGGGCTACAAAGGCGTGGGGACACGTGTACACTCTAAAGAACTCAGAATCGACGGCCTGATTACTGACAAATAACAAAATAAATAAAACATAGCTCCAGAGCGTGCGTGGTAAGTATGACAGGAAAGCAAAACTTACAGTGAAAGTACCCGCTTGAACAATACCCAAACTAGTAAAACCCAAATTACCTTTTTATACATTACATATATATATATATATATATATATATACTCTATAAAATGAGTTTTTGTTTGTACTGTAGTTTGTGAATGAACATACCAAATTTTTCAAATTTCTGATACATACTTTGTTTTCTTACTACCATAACATTTAAAAAATTATTATCTGAGCAGTTGTACACAAAACATTTAAATTTAAAAATTTTGTTAGTACTTTTTTTTATCATCTGGTTAATTTTATGAATATTTATATTTTCATGCTGAAAGAATTCTCCTTAGGCATTGGTGATAAATGCTCAAAACTTGAAAGTCAAATATGTCGGGGAATATTACATTTGTAAATGGCTTTTAGAATTATGAAAGGACTATTTTTTTATTTATCTTTTTTTTTGTGTACAACATCAAAATGATATTTCTTAAATATGGTCCCGAATTAAGATGTGTTACATAAAAAGTAATTGCATGACATTAGAAAATTTTTGTAACTGGTAGTATTAATGCTAATTCCAATACTTTAAAATGCAACCCACTAATCAAACAAATGTAAACATCATTATAACAGTAATTTAAAGTTGTCCACTTTTTAGATAAAAATAATCATCAGGTTTATTAATAATAATATTTTTCTTATTACCTTTTTGATTGGGAAGGAGGATTACTTAGGCTATAACCAATGTAAAAGTCTGCAAAATTAATAATTGTAGAATTTTCTTTTTTTTTTTTTTAAATACAAAAATTTGCAAAACTGATTCAAAAGCAGATATTTTTGGTACATTTTTTTTTTTTTTTTTGTGATACAAAATTCTGCAAAAGTGATACAAAATTACATTTTTTTTTCTCATACAAAAGCCTTCAAATCTGATACAAAAGTCAATTCTGTTTGATAAGAAAAGTGATACAAAAGGCCTAAACCTATGTAGCATAACTGCAATACGTTTTTTACTTCCAACGGAAATACTTCTTTTTTTCCCACATTGCCCTACCACCTTTATTTATAGATTATAACATTATTAGAAACAGAACACATATATATATATATCTTTTTTACTCTATAAAATGTGTTTTTGTATATACTGCGTAGCCAAGGGGGCGGTTAGGGGGTCATACCCCCCCCATGAGGAATTTTTTGCCATATAAAATGTATATTCTTCACTCCCTCATCACACACATGTATGCATGTATGTGAGTTGCAGTAGTCGTATCCCCCCCATGAAAAATTTCTGGCTACGCCCCTGACTGCAGTTCGTATATAAGCATTCCAAATTTTACAACTATCTGACTTAATTTGTTTGCTTCTAAAGTATTTCATAAATAGTGTGACTTGGAAATTTTCTTTGAAGTGCATAATTTTCAGACTTTGCTTTATTAAAATTTAACTTTTTCCATATTTAACATTTTTAATGGAAGTATTCATGCCCAACATGTTATTCATTGCAGCAGATCTAAGTATTCTTTTCTTTTTCAAGCTCTCTTAGAACGTTTTATTCTTTTATAGGAATGCTAGAAAGAAGATTAGAGTGATTTTCTGAAAAAAAAAATTAAAAATTCATCTTCATTTGCTTCTTGAAAAATCAGGTGAGGTAAACATCAAATACTTTATACTAGCTGCCAAGGCAAGCAGCTTTGCCTGCCCATACCTTATCGTTCTTTATATTTAGGCCAAATTATTGGACTAATTTCAGTGAAAATAATGTTTCTTTGTTTTAGCAGTATTTACCATTAAAATTAGTTAGGTTAATGTTGCTACAAATCTAGGAAGTCATAAAGGCTGAAGGTGACCATGCAAAGTACTCATGTTGCAGCATGTATGAAAAGACATAATTGTCATTTCCATGCATAAAATGATTCTAAAAAGAAACTTGTTGGAAAATTGTAGTTTCAGCAATTAGAAACTCTTTCATGAATGACGCTCTGTAAATTTAACAAAACTATAATTTCTCAGGAGACCAACATTATACTATTTACCTCTAAGGGCGGAAAAAAAACATGGTCTTATTTTTCATTGCCTACCACCTTTATCCATTTGAATGAAACAAAATATTCATAACAAGGCCATGGCTTTCCCTCTACTTAGAGAAAAAAAGAAGAAAATAATAGGCATGGTTTACTTTCTATCTGGGTTATAGATTACTCAATTTATGGATTAACACTTCTTACTTGCCCATCAAATTTTTCTATAACATTCACAAGCAGACATCATTGTTTTACTTATAATAATCATTTGCCTCACGTCAATCAAAAGTATAGTTGTCTATATCCAGCGTGTTATATTCATTTGAATAAAGAGGTAAAACTAAATTTCTTGCTGCTGTTATCACACCTGGAAACCCAGAAAATGATGGCAGGGACTCTGTGCCCTCCTTACAGCATCATGTAAATTTCTTGCTTTTGTTTCCTTTGCTTTTTCATGGGAAAGAATTCTGAAGAAGCAGGGTTAGAAATAAGCAGTCGTTAGTCGTATTTAGCACCCAGAAATTTAAGTTTGACGACCATGAAATAATACCTGGCCATTATTTTTTATGCCTAACTTAGAAAATATTCATAGCAAAGCATACTGATCAAAGGCAAATCGCTATAACATACTTGACACATTCGGAATTTTACGAAAGGTTTATCACCAATCACCCTTCAAACCATATTACCTATTCAGAATTACATGGAATAAGTCATTATTATCAGAAATCTCATTTATCTAGGGTAATTTATCTGATTTTGAGACCCCAGGCTAGTGCCTAGCTTACCCATGTGATAGTCAGGCTCTGTTTTTGCCATAAATATAATGAAATGTTAGATTTATGTTTTTTTTAGTAAAATTATTTTTTTTCCCTGTGTTTCTTTTGTTTGCTTGTTTCCTTTTTTTCCCCTTTAAGGCTAGAGCTCGGTGCCTTTTTAGCTTGGCGATGTGCATGCCACATGACCTTGCATGTATGGATGGCACCGAGAGCCTGCATATAATGGCTCTCAGAAGAATCATGTAAAGGTCTAAGAATTTTATAAAAGAATAGTATTTTGCAGCTCACACATTTTTTAAATATTGCAGTAATTTTATCATTATTAATTGATTTGCAGTATTTTCCAGCATTTAACATTCTACGTATTTACTTTCCTACTTTCACATGGATATATTTAGTAAACAAACTTTAATTAGTATTCGTACTTGCTATGATTTGATATTTGAATGACTACACTACATAATTTCAAAATTACACCTAAGTAGATCATTTTGGTACCTAAGATAAAATAGTTTGGTGCCATTGGCACCTCAATTTAATATCTTAATTTCTAACCCTGTGAAGAAGGCCAGGGCTCACAACAGGCTGTCATGCCAATGTTGTTGTTGTTGTTGATGATGATGTCTTCACTTTTCCAATAGACCATTCTAATAGACGATGCCAATAGACTATAGAGTCCTTTGCCAGAAATTGCAGCATTCTATTAAGTTTCCACTGTCATGTTCTGAAACATCAACACCATTGTGTTCAATATTGACAAGCATTGCTTGGTGTTCGCTTTGATGATAACTGTTAAGGTGTTTCACACACTAATCTATACTTTCTTTTTGGTGACTCTTCATAAATTATTTTATCTTACCAAATTTTTGTCTTTTTTCTTGTATTTCTTTCTCAGTTTCACTTGCTCATTCAGCTTACCTTCAAGTGTTTCTTCATTGATTTTACATACCCTTATTAATTAACAGCAGCTGAGATTTTCCCAGTGTTCGTTACCGTGCCCTTTCAGCTAAATTTTATATCTAGCCTTTGTCATTCGTAGTGAAGCAATATAATGAATTTTATTTTGCTTTTTTCCCAAGTTTTACTTTACAATTTCTTAAATTATTCATTAATTACCAGGCAAATTCCTACATAATATTTGTTAATTACAACACCCACAAACTCAAATTAGTGCTCACTGCACCTGTTCTGCTCATTAGTTCCATGATTCCTCTAATGTTTATATCTAGTTGTTGCTATTCCCAACTACAAATATCATCAACTTTGGTAAAGCCTACATATATACACAGTAGAAGACCCAAAATCTTCCAATACAAAATCTGCAAAGCTATAAAATTGATCTGCCTGTTCATTGTAAGTAATGAAATCTGCCCTGCCAGCTGCAAGTTTAGAAAACTTCAGTATAACCACACAGTAAAACTAAATAAACAATTCCCATTTGAAAAAAGTAATAGTTTAGAATTTGTGAACTTTGATGATTACAGTCATAACCTTCAGATGACTCAGAATGACGCTACATACAGTGACATAATTAATGCTGTATTACAGTTATAAAATACATTCTCTGGCAGTGACAACTTTGAGGAGTGCCAAAAATTGATAAAATAACATTTGATGAAGGTTTGGCAGGACCAAAATATATCAGATATGTAGAGCAGTAAGGCTGTGTTACAGAACAGGAAATAATGACAGTATATAATATGGAAAAAAAAAATTCATAACATCCTAAAGTCTTAAACTACAATTCATCAAATGTTTAAAAAGTTTAAATAATCTGTACATAATCTCATAATCCTGTATGCAGTATTATTCTTTGCTGTATTTTTATAATATGATTATGGTATAAGTAATATGATTTGTTTTCTTTGTTTTTTTAATCTGGGTGGGGGTGGGGAAAAATATTGTTTTCTTATGTTCTAAAATCTACAAAACTCTAAAATCCACACAAGGTCTGGGACCAAGCTGTGAGGATTTTAAGTCTTCTGCTGTGTATATAATATATATTGCTATCTAGTACAGTATATTCTTTCTAAAAACATTAAGTAAATCTCCAAGTTAAATGTGTTTCTTGTTACAATAAATTAATATATTCCATATTAGTTCTATTTCTTAGCAATTGCTATACTTATCACAATGAGCAAGCCAACTTGCTGGCTAAGGAAACTTCAACACTACATCCACCTTGTTTCCTGGCTACTCTTTGAAATGTTAAGCAACATCTCAGAGACAAAAACAGAGAAATATAATTTCTACTCTTTGGAGATGTTTGTTTTGAAACCTTGCGGATGTCTACTTCATGACTAGAGAAGTGCTCAACTTTCTCATCTCAAAAGAGTTAAGGGGATGGCATGTTTTAGAATTATTACTGGTCCCAACTACTTGCAGGTTCATCTGTTTATCTTGGCCCCACCGTGGGCGAGTGAATAAGACACTCAATTTAGAAGATGGGTGATAAGTGAAAGTTCAGGAATCCAGCAACTGTGCAGCTGTTGATCTTATGATTTGGAGTTTTGGGCAATTTTTTACTGATGTAACAAGAATATGCATTAGAACCACTTAAAATGTTCCCTACCTAAGACACCTGCACACACTATTAAAATTAGACTTATTGATACTTCTTTTCTTCTACTCAGTAACACTATGAACACAGCTGCAGAGCTTATTTTTCCTTGTCTGTCCTTAATTGGCATTTGCTTGTGTGACTACTTTGGGATTCTTTCCTGCCTGCAGTCACATATCTTTTATATTGGACTGAAAGCCATTTTGTGTTTGAGAAAATGATAGGGGCCATACTTGTAAAAAAGTTATTTGTTTTACCTAAAATATCATAAGAAATTCAATAAAATAATTATTTATATCCTCCATTCATAGGCAACTCTTAAGATTTATATATTATTTTATAAGTGAATAATAAAAGGAAATTTGCATTTTTATAGCAGTAGTTCTTATTCAGAAAATTTTATTGTTTCATTAAAAGTATCCAACTTCAAGGAATTTAGAAAAAAATTCAAAAATTGTGCATTAGTTATTTTTTACGTGAAAAAAACAGCAAATATAGCAACGGAAATGGTTAATTCAAAATGTACAAGCAATATCAATATTTGTTGAATAGTTTTGGAGTATTTATTAACTAATTTGTGTTATTTTTTGAGCTGAAGTCACAGGGGGGGGGGGGAATTCATTCTGTGCACCCATATGCAAATTGTGGCATGAGTCTACTCACCCATTTCAGCTGCAGCATGCTTTTTATACTTTAAGTTTAACTATAACTACCCTATATATATAAGTACTTTGGGGGAAATCCCTTTTTATATAAATTACTAACCTACCTTGAAAAAGTATATATAAAAGCTCAGTAAAATCATTTGATTGAATTTTTATCAACATATATGTAAGGTAGGTTGGTAAATTATGCATGAAATAAAGAAGGTATTTTTTGAAGTGATTAAATTTTTGTGCAGGTGACTGTGAGAACATAGACATAACATACCATGGGCAAGAGGGTCAATTACCCCCCCCCTCCCCCTTCCCCTAAAATTAAAGATGATTTAGGTATAACCTATTTGCAAATGATATTTCCTAGAATAGGAACCATATACTCCTCAAGGTTACCTGCTGCCCCCCTCCCCCATTCCCCCATTGTTGCATGCCGGATTATGCCAATGCGTGAGATTAGGGGACAGAGCCCTCAAGCCAGGAGGTGTTAAGCTTTTGCTTAAGGTGAAGGGGGAGGGGACTAAAGTCTTCTCAGGAAGATATCATTTTCAAAAAGACTACCCAATCATACTTTAAGTCATTATTACAATAGTGTTACAGAAATACACTGCTAATTCTTGGTTTCGTCGTTCTAAAGTCCAGTTAGTGTAGAAAGTTCTAGTAAAGAGTCCATTTGTCAGGATGGCAAACGAACTTTATTGCTTCTAGAACTTTGGCGAATAATCAGCTTTACAAAATTCACAAGCACAATCAGACAGTAATGTGCTTTTAACAGTCTGCTTAATACAGAAGCTTTCACAAATGCTGTATTTCTCACACAAAATAAAACACTTCCACAGGCAAAGATTCAGTGGAAATATAAGAGGGATTTTGTATGCAGTCCCTCAAGACTCAGTAATGAAGAATTTACACACAGCACTTTAAAACAAGGCTTCAAAAAGCAAGCAAACTACACTACCATTCACAGAGAAAAGCAGCATACTTATCGTTAGCTCGATAACACACTGAACTGGGGGAGGGGGGTCTGTCATGCCTGTTTTTATAGATGACACCGAAGCTGCAAGGAGCTTCTAAAAGAATGTATCTCTCAAATTTCCATATAAAGCGGGACTTTTGACTGTGTCTTAGAAAGGCAATAGAGTAATATTAGGCTATTAAGTGATGTTAATGCAGTAAAACAAACTTTAAAGGTTCCATAGAAAATGTCCAAAATTTTGACAAATTTGGCAGCAAAAATAAGTCCCCAAAAGTGAGGTTAGCAAAGGCCTAGGACCAATATTTCTCGAGATTTCTAGGAACGCTATGCTAATCAATGGGGAAGCCCAAAACTCCGTATCTCTGGTCCTAGTTGACCGATTTTGATGCAATAAAATGCAAAATTTAACTATTTGACATGTAGAATACGAATTTTAAACCTAAGAGCAGTGGGTTGCCCAAAAATTTGTAACATTAGCTATTATTTTAATAGTTTTTCTTCTTTTTATGTATTGAAATAAAAATATATTGATACGAATTAATATTTTGAATAATCTGTTATAGGTTCATTTTGAAAATTCAGTTTGAAGCTCACAGAAAAGAGAACTGGAGGAAATTTAAACAAGCTGCTGTACCCAATTTATTTAATGCTCTAAATCCTGTTCCAGCTTTAGAAGGGAGACGAATAA